>CM021101.1:90590299-90654159 GCA_007115665.2 Sequoiadendron giganteum | reverse complement strand
ATGGAACCAACTCCATCACATAGGGCTCCCCTACACGGTCCTGATGCAACTTTAATCATGTCAAAAGGAGGCCGTACACTCGAGATATGCTTGGTCAAAGTTGGAGTCAAACCAGGTATAGGGGCCAGTCAGAAAGGTGGAAAATTTGATCATCTCAAAAATGGTCAAAAGCCACATCATGTTGAAGAGCTCATTGCCATGATTCTGATGCCATTCATTTTCTCGAAAATGGAGGTAGGATGGTGAAGTTATGACCAGTCAAAGTTTTAGTCAAACTTGATCAAAATGGTGATGTGGCATCACCAAAGCTTGACACTTGGCAGGAAACACATCATGTGATGTGGCAGGAGTAGTGAGTTGGCATAAATATGGATTAAACCATAATTATTAAAGGAAAAAAAAAATGTATGGTTTAAAAAAATAAAATAAGGAGGATTTAGTGGGATTTGATCCCTTAACCCATGCCTTAAAATCCTCTTGCCTTGCCCATAAAACAAGGAGAGAAATGAAGCCCGTAAACTCATATTTCAAAAAATTAACCCCTTTAACCACCTTTCTCATATGTTTGTAAACCATATTGGGAAAATTTTATGTATAAAAAGGGGTGAGAGTTAGGAATTTTAAAAATTAAGTGAGGACATTAAAAATTATCTTGGAGAGAATAATTCTATTATTGGGGAATTATTGTGAAAGGTGGCTAATTTGAATTCTTTGAGAGAGAGATTACAAGGTGTTGATTATTACACCAAAAATTGTAAAGGAGAGAGAGATTGTGAGAAATTCCTATGCAAGTGGAGCTTGGATATTGTAACAAGGAATTTTCATTGTTTGGCGATATTAATAAATTGGTCTACCTTGAGAAACAGACTTGAAGATGTAGTCCTGATTGGATGAACTCCGTTATCAAGCTCCTGTGTTAACCTCTCTTCTGTCTCATTCTTATCTCTTCTATCTAATTTTCTCTCTTTTTCATTTCAGTTTATTTTTCAATTCAATATTTGATTTCTAATTACATCATTTTAGTGATTATTAATTTCATTAATTTATGTAAGAGTGAACCTAGTCTGTAATTTAATTGATTAAACAAAATAGTCACACAATTCTGTCTAGATCGGGAATAATTGTAATTAAGATTAAATACATTTGAATTGTAAGCCTCTAATCATAGATCAAAGTGGTATAAGAGCTTCTTAACAGGAAATTGAAAAAGTGAATGTTAACTAGGTTGAAATTGAAGCAAGGAGAAGGTGCACTTATAGAGTTCAATCCTGAGATTAGAAAATGAAGGTCTTTTCCACGATCAGAAATGGTAGCTGAACAAAGTCCTATGAAGCTTTATGAGAAAGCTTTCTAGAAAGCATTTCTCGAAATGAAGGCTATGGTGGAAGTTCTTTTCCAAGAGGGATAGAAGAAAAAGGAACTCAAGAACATAAGAAGAATGAAGGTGAATCCACTTCAAAAGATGATAAAGGTAAAGGAGTAGGAGGTGGTAGTGACCCTCCTGAACCTCCATCCCCATCTTCTTCTTCATCCTCTTCATCTTCTTTTTCTACTTCTTCTTCAAAGAAGAAACAACTTGTACAGTCTGAAGCTAATACACCTTTGTTAAAGTTTGATGTTAAATTTGAATTGCCAACTTATAATGGAGAGCTAGATGCAAAAAAACTTGATAATTGGATTAAAAAAATTGAAGTTTATTATAAAATTCAAAAGTTTATTGAGGATTCTCAAAAAATACAATTAGCCACTCTTTGCTTGGGAGGCACAACCTTGATCTGGTGGGAGAGCAGAACTCAAGAAGATCTAAGTTGATATGATAAAATTATTTCTTCTTGGTTTGAGTTTATAGTTGCTTTAAAGAAATAGTTCTATCTATTAGGTCACATGTAAAAATTAGTAATTAATTGGAAATCATTAAGGCAAGAGAAAGGACAAAGTGTATAGGATTATACATAGGAGTTTAGGAAAAGAGATTTAATTTTGGGCATTCCATTATATACACAAGAAACTTTGTTAAAGTATATAGGTGGATTACATGAAAATTTGAGGCATACAATACTTATGTTTAATCCAACTAACCTTGATGAAGTTAGTGTGCAAGCCATTCATCTAGAAACAAGCTCGAGGAATAGCCATGATGGTCTCTTAATAGACTCCAATAAACAAAAAAGGGAGCAAGAAAGGGAAGGAGAAAATACAACAGATAGCTACTATAAAGAAAGAAGAGGATAAGCCTTATTTCTCACATTGTAAGAAAAAAAGGGCACAAAGATGCAAAGTGTTGGAAATTGCATCCTAATCAGAAACCAAAATGGTTCAAGGATCGAAATGATAAGAAAAATACCGCAACCATTGTGCATGATCTTGGATTAGATTCCGATGATGAAACCAAGATCACAGTTGTGGGTATAAAAGGTAACATTCCTATTTTCAGTACTAGCTCATGTAAGGTAGAGTATTTAATTATTCAACTACATACGTTAGGAACCTTAGGCAGAAAATGAAATATCGATTAAATAAATTATTTAATCATTATTAACAAAATAAATGAATAGAGTAGATGATTTTGACCATGTGGAAGTGGTCAAATTTAGATGTTTACATTTTTCCCCTCTTCGAAATATTGTTAGAATAATAATTTTTTGAAGAAAAAAAAATGCAGATGACTCTATAGAGGAAGTAACTAGAAAATGATGCCCCAACATGGGGAGAGGTACCCAAGCTGCCCAAACAAAGGGGGAATGGATGAAGATGCCCCAATCTTGAGAGAAAATGACTATGACAGAGAAAATAGAGAAATGGTAAGGGTATGCCCCCTCGAGAGGGCGACTGGGGAATAGAGAGGGATCTCGAGCGACCTCTCAATAGGAAGAAATGGAGGGTACGGTTGGAAAGAGCTCAAAAAAATAGATGAGTTTTCCTTTTGAACGAAATTAAATTGACGAATGGTTTGTAAATGGTGGCCTCAGGCAGGTAGGGGATTAGTTGAAGGAGAAAAAGGGTAAATAAGAGTTCAAAAAATACCCCTTATTATAAAAAGGATAAAAGAGGTGGGAATAGTAAATATAAGGTAATTTTAAAAATTACCTCACCTCATTTGCACTGTAGTAGCTGAGAGAAGAAGAGAGCAAAGGAAGAAGATGAAGAGAAATGATGTCACAAGATTATGATTCTGAAATCATCCACTGAGCAGACGAGATGCGGAGATTCCACAACCTTTATGTCATGCCCCGCAAAGTTAGCAACAAAATCCTTCGTGTACATTTTAATCATTTTGAATGTATTTTGCATTTTTTACACAAAATTTTAAAAGTGGGTTTTATTATTGAGATAGGGAAGAAAAATGGGTAGGGGCTAGAATTTGAGGGTTGGGATTAGGTAGTTGAAGATGGGGGGAGAGAGGGTTGGGGCTATCTCGGGAGGGGTGAATCTGCCCCACTATGGGGTGGTGTTGTCCTGGATTGGGACAGGCTGCCCCACAAAGAGGCACGTCCACCCCGACGTAGGGTGGGTCCACCCCGGCCCGAGGCAAGTCTGCCCCGCAATCGGGCGTATCCGCCCTATCGCAGGGCAGGTCCACCTTATGGGCTAGGGCATATCTACCTCAGCCATAGGTGGGTCCACCCCATTGGCTAGGGGCAGATCTGCCTCGACTTAGGGTGGGTCCGCCTATGGGCCAAGGGCATATCCGCCTCGGCTCGAGGCAGTTCTACCTCGGCTCGAGGCGGGTCCGCCCCGTGGGCCGAGGGCAGTTCTGCCTTGCCTCAAGGCAAGTTTTCCATGGCTTGGGGCTGGTCTACCTTGGCTTGAGGTGGGTTTTCCTTGCGGGTTGGTGACATATCTGCCCCAATCTAGGGTGAAGTGGGGAGGGAGAAGGGAGACAAACAAAAAAGAAAAGTTAAAAAAAGAAAAGTATAATGTCCCAGGGCCGAGAAGGAAATTGATAAGTGAATTATTATGGATGCAGAGCTTCAAGCGGTTGTGGACACATGAGTGGCATCCGAAGGCACTAGTGGCAACCACTGTGACCATGATTGGAGTAGACCACACAACACTAGAGCATACAAGATTATTGCATTTTGTACATTTTTTGGTGATGAGGGCTCATTGAGCGATGCTGACGACACTAACAGAGAGATGGATTTTTGCTACATCGACCTTCCATTTTCTGATATGGGAGATGACAGTGGCACTAAAGGATGTATGGCACATCCTAAGGTTGCCTATAGCGAGGCAGTTAGTGAGCGAGGTGGTATTAAGAGGGGCAGAGTTAGATCACACCATTTTAGTGTTATTTGGATGTCATGATTTGCCCATACAAAAGGGGCAGTTGGATGTGGACAGATGTTTTTCATTGAGAGTGCCACCCTTACCATTGTATTTATGTAGTTTGATTAGTGGGATATTGTTTCCAGACCGTAGTAGGCAGTTTTGCAGTCTACGGTTTATGGAGGCGATTCGACATATTGTCTAGTGGCAAGAGGGACAGTTCTCATGGGGTTCATGTGTATTAGTGCAGTTATATAGAGATATGCATGTGATATTCTATCAGCAGTGGCAGAGTGTGATGCACATGATGCTATTACAGGTTTGGCCATGGGAGCATATTATGGTTACAAGGCCATTAGAGGTGAGGAGAGGATGGGAGGATGATAGGGAGCCTGTTGCTTGGGGGTATGGGGAGGCTAGGGGCTGGGTTTTACAGTACGAGATGCAGGGAGAGATGGATGAATGGAGGAGAGTGTTGGATGGCTTGTAGGAGGTAGACATAGTATGGTGCCCATATATGTATTTTTAGTTTAGGGGATGAAGGGAGGAGGAAATACATGAGGGTTATTTTATGAGTAGGTGTGTCTTGATTGGGAGCTAACCTCACATAGTGGAGGCTCATCAACCAGATAGAGTGGCAAGGTAGTTTGGGAAGATACACGATATTCTGACAGTGCCTACCATGTCTCGTCGGCTCAGCAGAGAGCGGCCATGGGGAGGCGCTATTATAGCTAGGGTGGCTAAAGAGGTGTGGGTGATGGTAGGTCAAGTGCCTTACCCAAGGAGGGTAGAGGGGGCTGAGGATGCAAGAGTGACATGACGGTATGCCCAGTGGTTTCACACCCACCATTGGGAGAAGATTACACCTATTGTGCCCATTGTGGGAGGCTTAGGGTTTAGATTAGAGGACGAGCGTCGGTTGGTGGAGGAGATAGGAGTAGAGGGGGTAGGAGGGTAGAGGATAGGATGAGGCTGGGGTTGGAGGACAGCCATAAAGGATGAGGAGGAGGAGGCGACAACGAAGGAGGGCCAGAGAGATGATGGATGTGGAGGAAGAGATGGAAGCAGCAGGGGCAAGTGGTGGGAGCGGTCTAGGCATAGATGCGATATGACAAGAGGATGAGAGAGATCCAGAGAGAGATGTGGCATGACCAGAGGATGGGAGTGAGCCAAAGGTGGAGATGGTGTAGGAGGTGGAGGGGAGAGCTGGTGGGGAGACAAATATAGGTAACAAAGTATAGCAGAGGAGAGTTCAGGTGAGGGTTGATCAGAAGGAGATGGGGGTTGTAGGATAGTAGGATGGAGCATAGGGAGAGACGAAGGTCAGAGGACTTCTAGAGAGGATGGTGGGGAGTAGACGACGAAGGAGGGTCTAGTTAGAGTTACAGGCAAAGCAAGAGCCCTATGTGTTAGAGAGAGAGATGAGCGAGGACGGAGAGGAGCCAAAGGGGGAGATGAAGACTACAGGATAGCTGAGGAGATAGATGAGGGTGGGGAGGAGAGGACAACCGATGAGGATTTGGGTGATGAGAAGGGTTGAGTAGGTACAAGAGGAGGTAGAGATAGATGCGATGGATGTGGAGGTTCATTTGGTGGAGCCATTAGCAGTAGTACTAGCTACACCAGTTGAGGATCTTGTGGTTTTATTGAGGGGGGCCTAGGCGAGGCTATGGGTCATGGAGGAGGAGCTAAGGAGTGCAGAGGTAGAGGTGCAGGGAGTGAGGGAGACAAAGCATAGAGTTTGGTTTTGTTGTGGGTCAGTTGATGACAAAGGTACATGAAGCAGAGAGAGAGGGATGAGGGGTGAGTAGAGATGGAAGGAGTATGGGGTGACCTAGCTAGGGTGACCTCGGATTGGGATGGGTTACAAGCCGCGATGACTGTAGCACAGATGCGGGGACAACCAGAGTTTGGAGGGGTACCAGAGTAGGTCTTAGTGGAGTGTCTTTAGTGGGATGAGAGGGAGATGGAGACACTGAGGGTATAGATGGTAGGACTATTGGGGGAGAGTACACAAATTCAAGAGAGGGTATCTAATACAGAGACATCCCTAGAGGAAGAAAGAGAGAGGGTTGAGGCAATAAAGGCCCATCTAGAGACTGTACGGAGGGAGAGGGACATGGCGTATAAAAATGTACATGCCCTCTAGGAGGAGAGAGAGTGCATAAATATAGGTTTAGGTGATGTAGGTGGAGAGAGATGATGCACAAAGATAGGTTCAGATCTTACAGTTGTAGAGGGATGTGGCAGTGGCTTGAGTAGATAGTGTTGAGAGATATGCAACACATAGTCAGTCATAGGTAGTGCAGGGTGATGGGGATGGTACAATTTTAGACATACAATGTGTTGTGCATATTTTGTACACACGCCCCACCGTTGGCAGGGACCCTCTTTTTTCGCTCCCGGTAAGCTTCTTTGCTCCCGTCTCATTTTGCATGCCCCTCATTTTTCTGTCCTAGTTGGTCAATGTGCCCTTCAAAGTCTCATTTTTGGCTGACCATATTTTGCCCCTAAAATAAAAAATGGCTAAGTCTTGGGTTTTTCGGGCTTCGCCCCCCCCCCCTCGCTCGCTCGATTCGCTTTTCCTTCATTGTTTGACTTTGGGGATAGATTTACTATGGGTTTTGGTTTTTTTTGTTGTGCCTAAGTGAACTGACAAGGTTTTATTAAGTTTTAGGAAGTTTTGAAAATTCCAAAACTGTTCTCCTGCAATAGCATTCCTATAGCGGCATTCTGGCCTCGTGTTTCTGGAACGTACAAGCGCACCTCCAAATAAAAAATGGACTTCGACCCAAATGCTAAAATAGGGTCTTATCCTCCTTGGAACTTTCAAATTCCAAATTTTCAACTAGGAGATACCATCTGGAGTTCCGTGCTTCGTCGGCCATTTAAAAACAACATTCCTACAACGACATTCCGGCCTCACGTTTCCGGAATGTACAAGCGCACCTCCATATCAAAAATGGACTTCGACCCAAATGCTAAAATGGGGTCTTATCCTCCCTGGAACTTTCAAATTCCAAATTTGCAACCGGGAGATACCATCCGGAGTTCTGTGCTCCGTCGGCCATTTCAAAACAACATTCCTACAATGACATTCCGACCTCATGTTTACGGAATGTACAAGCGCACCTCCAAATAAAAAAAAGAACTTCGACCCAGATGCTAAAATGGGGTTTTATCCTCCTTGGAACTTTCAAATTCCAAAATTGCAGCTAGGAAATACCATCTGGAGTTATGTGCTTTGTCGGCCGTTTCAAAACAACATTCCTACAGCGGCATTTTGGCCTCACATTTTCGGAACGTACAAGCGCACCTCCAAATAAAAAACGGACTTCGACCTATATGTTAAAATGGGGTATTATCCTCCCTAGACCTCTCAAATTCCAAAATTGCAACCGGGAAATACCATCCGGAGTTCCGTGCTCCGTCGACCGTTTCAAATCAACATTCCGAAAACAACATTTCGGCCTCTCATTTCTAGTTTCAAGAAGCCTACCATGGGTCCGTCGATAGAACCATTTGATCCAATGAGGAATGCTGAAATTCCATTGGGAGAAGGTGGCTTTCAGTCAATTTTAGTTATAGTAAAAGGGAAATCAATTAGAAGACAAAACTACTACAATGACTGGCCACTACAAGACAAAATAGGGAAAAGACAAAGATGTATTTTAAATTATTGAATATTGTGGGGTAGGTGAAGCCCTAATGTAATTGAATATGAGCCACACAATGTAACTCAATCATAGCCATTCATTTGGGCTTTGGTAAACTATAAATAGGGGTCTTCCCCTCATTTGTAAGTGTTGAAGAGCTGTTGTAAAAACATTCTGCAACAATAGAAAGTAGCATTGCATGATCTATGGGTGTTACCTTTTGAGTTTTATCATTATGTGTGCATGGTTCTACCTTAAAAGTTAGTTTTAGTTGTAGTTTCTTGAATGGAAGTGATAATGGTGATTGATGTTTCAGTATTTGATGAATTTCCAGCCCATACTTTTGGCACTTGTTGATGACAAGCTGTTGTGCAAAGTTATCCTGGGCTTCTTTATTTGATTGTTGCAACTTAGTTCACTTGCATGTTCATGATGTGTGTATGCAAACTGAAAATCTACAGTCCTTAGAATATTGCGCTAGTTTTGTGTAACAGTAGGATCCTCTCTTGCCCAACAAAACCAGTTAGGAGTTTGTCTCTCAGCAACCTCATAACCACTGCTCATTCATAGTTTTAGATCTAGAACCTTTCTCTTCCCTATCTTTTTCATTTTTTTAAATAAGTAACCTTAGGCAAGGTTCATGCACATTGTAAAGCTAAATCTGATGTTGAAATGGAGTTCCAGATTGCTGTTTGAACCAGCAGCAAACACTCAACAACTTTCCAATCTTAAGAACTCCATTTTCAGATCCAACTTCCCTGCTTTGTAACTCATCCGTAAGTCCACCTTGTGATTCCAACAAATCACATAAACAACTAAAATATTCCAAGCATTGTCAAGATCTGACATCCGAGAGACCTTGGGATAGTGTTTTGCAATCTAATTGTGGAAAATTGTCTTTCAAGAGAGGTAATGCACCTATGTATTACCTGTGTTGTGAAGTGCATAAAACACCATCAACAGAACTGGCGTTAGAAGGAGGGCATGACATGTTGAGGCTATAAAGTTGAATGTTGGATGTTGATAAAAGCACTTTCAAAGAAGAAATCTGAGATAGAGAGATCTCTTTTAATGTTGAAACATAAAATCAGAAAATTTTGAAGGCAAGAAGAAGCTAAGTCGAAATGGAGTAGCACGTGAAAATCAACATCACTTAGCTACATGCAGATTTAAATAGGAGATTGAGAAGGCCGTTGGAGTAATTTGCATTGGTAGATAAGTGTAGGATCCATTGCACTTGGAGGCACAATGAACTAGAGTGTCTAACCTTCTTGAGTAGAATTGAAAGAGTCTTGCAAGGAGAGATCCCCATTTGGGAAATCTATCAGCCTTTGGCCCTTGCAGACCCAGAGGAGGAATTGACAACCATGGAAGCCAAGGCATTTGAAGAGCTGATCCAAGAGTGTTTGGGCAGAAAAGATAGACCAATATTGGAGGAAGCACTAATGTCAAGTTGGTGCAGATTTCACAATGCACCTCATTCAGAATTTACTTGTCTGTCATTTGCAAACATCATCACCCAAGTCAAAGGAAATTTGAGTAGGTTGGAGCAGCCAACTATCAAGGAGAATGAGTCATCCCATGAGGTAGAAAATTTATCAGCATTTGGAGGACAAAACCTTCAAGATAAACCAAGAAATCCACCACAAACTAGTGTTGGAACAACAAACACTAAAGTTGAAAATCAAGAAGGAGAAGCTCATTTTCTGGGGACAACAGAAAGATTTGGTGAAGGTTCACTAAGAATGGAGTTGGAAAGCCTCTCCTTTTCCAATAAGGGGCAGTCCTCCACTTAGGAAGGGGATCCATTAGTAGTTGAGGATGAATCAGTGAGGTTCATAGTAGTATATGCTAGGGCAACCAATGAAGATGCTGAAAATCAACAAGAGGAAGAGGTTGACAGCCTTGGGACAACAGAAAGCTATGATGAGGACCCAGTAGCAGAAAGATATGACCAGCTCATCTCTAGATTAGGAAAGGATTGGTTAGAGCTAAAATACCAAGTGGATTTGGAAGTGCTACTACTATCAAATTGGTGCAAACTTCATGATTCATTGCACTCGGAGCTCACATGTGAGCTATGCCAAGAAGCTATCCAACAAGTTAAAGAACAAGCAAGGCAACCAAGTACACCACTTCCTGCAATTTCCTCAAGGATGGAACATGAGGATCAAGAGCCCGAGCCAAGTGACAACTTAGTTGAAGGCAATCCTCAAGACAATGTTGGGATAGCAATAGAAGGAGTACAACAATACAATCTTGAGCTTTTGAGTGATCAAGTAGATCAAACTAGAATGTTGTCCACCAGTCATCAAGAATTTTTTCCTCTTGAACAACATTTGTGCACCATGGACGATGGGCTTTATAGTGAGTCTTTGGGGGAAAATCACAGTAAATTTTGGCCCCCTTGATGAGGTGCCATCAATTGATGACTTCTTTCCATTGGGATTTGTATTGTGGAGGTATGCTTATGTTGAGGAAGAACACATCCCAGAAGATGGTAGCGATGAAGACATACTCCTTGAGCCTCCGAATGGTGATGCACAAGAGTTTCTAGATTGGGAGAGGGGTTCCTTCTCCATTTATAGTGATAGTGAGCAAGGGGAAATGAGTGAACGTCATGATGAGATGCATGAACAAGAAAGAGAAGAAGACAAAGGCGGGGGTGCTGAGATAGCTGCCAACAAAGATGAAGCACCCAGTCGACTACAAGATGCAACTTGGAGTCCTTCTGCCATGATCATTGTTGATCCTCCTTCATATTTAGATGGTTACAATAGGAAAGATTCATACATGTCATCATCCCATGACACTGAACATCATGAAGATAAGGTAGACACTTGGGAAAGGAGATGGGATAGTGTGCCACCTTTTGAGGGCAGCAATCAAGTGGATCCCAAGTTTGTGGATGATCAATGTGGAGAAGTACTTCTTTTTGAAGAACTACCAAGGGGATTGTTGATCCCACGCAAGATGTGGAAGAAGTGTTTGCTGCCCCATTCTCCCTACCTTATGTAGACTTGATTTTTGAGGTACTGCACCCTCCACCATGCCCACCCGAGGTTACTGATACAAAGATTGACAATGCGGTGCTCGCTCTCAATTGTCAAATGTTGCCACCTCCATGTGACGACACCCAGGTTCTATCCTTCCTTTCTCCTGTTAATTTTCATAGTTGCACCTATCATTTTAATTATGGAAATGAGGAAAAATGAACTTGTTTATGGATTAACCATGGGTTTAGCGAGCCTCCTCAATTGCTGATTTTCCCTAATCGGGTGACTGAATTTGAGTGCTGCAATATTGAATTTATTTTCTCTAAACATAAGGATAAATCTACATGGTTGAGAACTATAACGACTGCCCGTTTGCTTGTGCACGCACTGCAAAATCCAATGAGCATGAGCATCAGCCCGTCTTACTCGAACATAGTTCTTTGTAAATATCTTTGTACATAACTCATTTTGAGTAGTGTAGGTTTCCTGTAAATAATCCACTTTCCTTCTTTCCCTAGGTTAGTTGGTTTGTTGTAGGTTGCTTTCTTTGGGTTGTTTTCTTTCGCTGTCTCATTTTGGTGTTTGTTTTTCATTTGCTTTTGTTTTCTCTTGCTTTGCTACCGCTTTGCTTAGGGTCCCTCTATTTTTGGCTGGGTGCATCTGTGCACACAATAACCTTTCTTGTCACCTGGGGTTGTTCTATGTATTTGTTTGTCAAACTCTAATCAAGTTTTCAGAGTGGATGGTGAGGATCTTCTGTTAGTATCAAGCGATCTAGATGTTTGATTCAAAGTGGATAAGTCATTGGTCGGTTTAATTCTGAAGTATTCTAGAATCTTATATCTCTCACATATTTTAAGGATCTAACGGTCACTGTAGGTCCTTTGTGAAGTCTAGTTAAGTGAAAAATCTAAAATTCTGCTCCAGCGCCACTGTGATTCTCAGCCCTGAGTGCGAGCTTCATTGCTTGCAGGTTGAAATAAAAGAATTGAAAAGAGAAAAAGAAACAAAGAAAGAAAGAAAAATATTGAAAATCAAAAGAAGAGAAATTCAACTTTTCAGGGGTATACAAATAACTCTATCGGGGCTATGGACGCCCAGCCGACAGTAGAGTAATGTTCAGGAGAATCATAGTGACAACCTCGTCGGGGCTATGGATGCCTGACTAGCAGCGAGGCAATGTCCCAGATGCTTTTGGAGTTAGAATAAACTACGTAGCTTAACTTAATGGAGCTTGGGTTCTTGTAGCAACTAAAGGATGGGAATTAACGCGATTGCACACACTTGGATTTTCAGCATACTGAAGGTTGGGTTAACTAGTGGTTTTGATCCTTTGGTTGAGCGTCTGGCTTGTTTTACCTAGCATGAAGGTCAGAACCAGAGATTTTGGGTTCATGATTCTAGTTTTTCATCGAAATGCTCTAGAGCATTTCCTCCAGCGAGTCACCATTTGTTGTGCATATTTTGCACACACGCCCCACCGTTGGCAGGGAACCTCTTTTTTTCGCTCCTGGCGGGCTTCTTTGCTCCCATCTCATTTTACATGCCCCTCATTTTTCTATCCTAGTTGGTCAACATGCCCTTCAAAGTCTCATTTTTGGCTGACCATATTTTTCCCCTAAAATAAAAAATGGCTAAGTCTTAGGTTTTTCGGGCTTCCCAACCCCGTATTTCGATTCATTTTTTCCTTCATTATTTGACTTTGGAGATAGATTTACTATGGATTTTGGATTTTTTTGTAGTGCCTAAGTGAACTGACAAGGTTTTATTAAGTTTTAGGAAGTTTTGAAAATTCCAAAACTGTTTTCCTGCAACAACATTCCGGGCTCATATTTCCGGAACATACAAGCGCACCTCCAAATCAAAAACGGACTTTGAACCAGATGCTAAAATGGGGTCTTGTTCTCTCTAGAACTTTCAAATTCTAAAATTGCAGCTGAGAAATACCATCCGAAGTTCCGTGCTCCGTCGGTCGTTTCAAAACAGCATTTCTAGAACAGCATTCCAGGCTCATGTTTTCGGAATGTACAAGCGCACCTCCAAATCAAAAATGAACTTTGACCCAGATACTAAAATGGGGTCTTATCCTCCTTGGAACTTTCAAATTCCAAAATTGTAGCCAGGAAATACCATCTGGAGTTCCATGCTCTCTCGGCCATTTTCAAAACAGAATTTCCAGAACGGCTTTCCGGGCTCACGTCTCCGGAACATCCAAGCGCTCCTCCAATTTGAAAACAGAATTCAACCCAGATGGTAAAATTAGGTCTTATCCTTCCTGAACCTTTCAAATTTCAAATTTCCAGTTGTGAGATACCATCCGGTGTTCCATGCTCTCTCGGCCATTTTCAAAACAGAATTTCTAGAACGGCATTCCGGGCTCACATCTTCGGAACATCCAAGCGCTCCTCCGATTTGAAAATGGACTTCAACCCAGATGGTAAAATTAGGTCTTATCCTCCTTGGACCTTTCAAATTTCAAATTTTCATCTGGGAGATACCATCCGAAGTTCCATGCTCTCTTGGCCGTTTTCAAAACAGAATTTCCAAAATGACATTCTGGGCTCACATCTCCGGAACATCCAAGCGCTCCTCCAATTTGAAAACGGACTTCGACCCAGATGGTCAAATTAGGTCTTATCCTTTGTGGACCTTTCAAACTTCAAATTTTCATCTAGGAGGTACCATCTGAAGTTCCATGCTCTCTCAGCCATTTTCAAAATAGAATTTCCAGAACGGCATTCTGGGCTCATGTCTCTGGAATGTGCAAGCACTCTTTCAATTTGAAAAAAGAATTTGACCCAGATGGTAAAATTAGGTCTTATCCTCTCTAGACCTTTAAAATTTCAAATTTGCATCAAGGAGATACCATCTGGAGTTCCATGCTCTCTCTGCCGTTTTCAAAACAGAATTTCCAGAACGACATTCTGGGCTCATGTCTCTGGAATGTCCAAGCGCTCTTTCGATTTAAATATGGACTTTGACCCAGATGGTAAAATTAGGTCTTATTTTCCCTAGACCTTTCAAATTTCAAATTTGTAGATGGGAGATACCATCTAGAGTTCCATGCTCTCTTGGCCCTTTTCAAAAAAGAATTTCTAGAACGGCATTCTGGGTTCACATCTTCGGTATGTCCAAGCTCTCCTCCAATTTGAAAATGGACTTTGACCCAGATGGTAAAATTAGGTCTTATCCTCCTTGGACCTTTCAAATTTCAAATTTTCACCTGGGAGATACCATCCGGAGTTCCATGCTCTCTTGGCCGTTTTCGAAACAGAATTTCCAGAATGGCATTCCGGGCTCACATCTCTGGAACGTCCAAGCACTTCTCCGATTTGAAAACGGACTTTGATCCATATGGTAAAATTAGGTCTTATCCTCTTTGGACCTTTCAAATTTTAAATTTTCAGCTAGGAGATACCATCTAGAGATCCATGCTCTCTCGACCGTTTTCAAAACAGAATTTCCAGAACGGCATTCTGGGCTCATGTCTCCGGAACGTCCAAGCGCTCCTCCAATTTGAAAACAAACTTTGACCGAGATGGTAAAATTAGGTCTTATTTTCCTTAGACCTTTCAAATTTCAAATTGGCAGCTGGGAGATACCATCTGGAGTTCCATGCTCTCTCGGTCGTTTTCAAAACAAAATTTCTAGAATGACATTCTAGGCTCACATCTCCAGAATGTCCAAGCGCTCCTCCAATTTGAAAACGGACTTCGACCCAGATGGTAAAATTAGGTCTTATCCTCCCTAGACCTTTCAAATTCCAAATTTGTAGCTGGGAGATACCATCCGAAGTTCCATGCTTTGTTCGCCATTTTTAAATCAACATTCCTAAAACAGCATTTCAGCCTCTCATCTTCGATTTCAAGAAGCCTACCATGGGTCAATCAATAGAACCATTTTATCCAATGAGGAATGCTAAAATTCCATTGGGAGAAGGTAGCTTTCAGTCAGTTTCAACTACAGTAAAAGGGAAATTAGCTAGAAGACAAACCTGCTACAGTGACTGGCCACTACAAGACAGAATAGGAAAAAGACAAAGATGTATTTTAAATTACTGAATACTGTGGGGTAGGTGAAACCCTAATGTAATTGAATCTGGGCCACACAATGTAACTCAATCATATCCATTCATTTGGGCTTTGATAAACTATAAATAGGGGTCTTCCCCTCATTTGTAGGTGTTGGAGAGTTGTTGTAAAAGCATTCTACAACAATAGAAAGCAGCATTGCATGATCTATGGGTGTTACTTTTGAGTTATCTCATTATGTACGCATGGTTCTACCTTCCAAGTTAGTTTTAGTTGTAGTTTCTTGAATGGAAGTGGTAATGGTGATTGTTGTTTCAGTATTTGATGAATTTCCAACCCATACTTTTGGCACTTGTTGATGACAAGTTATTGTGCAAAGTTAGCCTAAGCTCCTTTATTTGATTGGTGCAACCTAGTTCACTTGCATGTTCATGATGTGTGTATGCAAACTAAAAATCTGCAGTCCTTAGAAGATTGCACTGGTTTTTTGTAACTGTAGGATCCTCTTGGCTAAGCAAAACCCAGTTTAGGGAGTTTGTCTACTGTAGCAGCCTCCATGATCACTGTTCATTCATAGTTTCAGATCTAGGAACCTTTTCTCTTCCCTACCTTTTTTCCTTTTTTTTAATAAGTAACCTTAGGCAAGGTTCATTGCACATTGTAAAGCTAAATCTAATGTTGAAATGGAGTTCTAGACTATTGTTTGAACCTGCAGCAAACACTCAACAACTTTCCCATCTTAAGAACTCCATTTGCAGATCCAACTTCCCTACTTTGTAACTCATCTGTAAGTCCACCTTGTGATTCCAGCAAATCACATAAACAACTAAAATATTCCAAGCACTATCAAGACCTGACATTCGAGAGACCTTGGGATAGTGTTCTGCAATCTGATTGTGGAAAATTGTCTTTCAAGAGAGGTAATTCACCTACATATTACCTATGTTGTGAAGTCTATAAAAACACCATCAACAACACATTTTATGTATTTGTGTGGTGTGATTATTTGGTTCTTTCAAGTAAATATTAAACCCTTATAGTCAATCACAACAACTAAAGAGTATTAATTGGATCAATAAGAAGAATCACATAACTAGGATTGTCATTCTATCTCAAGTAGAGTTTTTCAATCATTTACTTGCACATTTATACAAGTTATAAACTAAATTTGTGTGCCAAACAATTTGAATTATTGCCATCATAGATTACACTTTTATAGATCTTCATTAGACTCCATAGACCCAACAAGGCATTGGTCTCAAGCTTTCATCTTTTAGTTTATCCATTTTATTTTTTACATCTGTTAATTGAAATATTCTAATATAATTCAAATATAATTAAAATTAAAAACATCATAAATTAATTATGTAACCACATAAGTCAAATATAATTCTATCAAGAAATTAATATCAAATAGATAATACAATCACATAACTCATACATTTCAATGTCATTGATCTTCTTCTTCATCTAACTCTTTGTCTGTATCATCTGATCTAGATTTAACATTGTAAGGATTGGTCATATCATCATCATCGTCATTGATATCAATTTTGATAATGTCATCACCCACACAGATATCATCTTCATGATCTAGTTACTCCTCTTCAACATCTTCATCAGGCACATCATCAACTAAATGTTGATCCTGATCATCATCTACATCATCTTCCATTTCTTTAGTATCTTCTTGTCCTACCACATTATACTTTATTGGCCTTCCTCTTGGATTATGTCTAACAACATATGACCAACCTGCTTTACCTGGAACCTCTAAGTAAAATACCTGCTCACATTGGCTTGGAAGAACATAGGGCTAATTTCCATCTCGCTCAAAATACCTTGTATTAGCCATGGTAAATCCATTATCATGTTCAATAACAGTTCTCTCATAATCATTTTCATTCAATCGTAGCTTGTACCATAGGATGACGAACAAAAATAATTTGAAGGACTTAAAGTCACACTCAAGTATATCATCCAAAATCCCATAGTATTGATTTTCTGAGACTTCTGGATCTATGTCACTTCTAGATGAAACATTAGTCACCTGGAAGACTGCAATTATCCTAGAATCACAAGTTTTCTTCGTGTCATCCAACTTTTTGATTTACGACCATTTCACCACATAGCCTTGTGGTGTTTCACCTGCAATATGTCAAACATGTAAAAATTATTGCAATATCGTCAGTTGATAAACATATTTATTCTTGGTCAAATGTATGCAAAGAAAAGAATCTCAACATATATATACATCAATATAATTGAAAATAATTAAATAATATGTGTGATTAATATATTTATACATACCTGTTTATCTCTTAAACCATATGCTAAATTATTTTCCCTTGGTGTAACATTGGAATCTCCATTACAATGAGCTTTTTTAACCAATGAAGCCACACCTTCCCATGTTAATGTGTGACCAGATTGTTGACATCGTTCAATCCATACTGTTATCCAATCAAGATTGTTTACGATGTACAAATGTAGTGCATCCCACTCTCGACCAACTGTATCAAAAAAAATTGAAATTCACAAATGACATATAATTAGTTAATTATCATGGTATACGACCTTAATTTATAATTCATGAATATTGAAGATTAATAATTAAATAAGTACAATATACATAAAAACCAAATGTAAAATGTATTCTAATTAATCTTCATGACCATCTTATAATTACTTGTCACTTTCCTCAATCTACCTTTCCCCATCAGGTACTCCCCTTCGAATTTGTTAATGGATTTGGGATCCCAAATGAGATCTACATGGATCTTTGCTATAAACTTAGGAAGATATTCAGTAATGTACACCATGGTCTAGTATACCATATATCCCTCCACCATAAAACCCTCAGGATGTGCTCTTTGTCTAACCAAAGCCTTTAAAAATTTCTAGTGCCTCTCAACCATCCACATTGACCTTGTGTGTACAGGTCCACATAGTTCAATCTCCTCAACTTGGTGTATGAGGTAGTGTTCTTGTGCATTGAAAAATGTCGAAGGTAGACACTTTTTCATTTCACACATTAGATGAGGAATTTTTCTCTTCCAATAATTTATATATTCTTTATGGATTGCTTTAGATGACAACCATCTACAAGTGATTCAAAGTACAAATATATTAAAGAGATTTAACAAAAATATACAACGAATTGAACAAATATCGCTACTTACCTCATGTACTTTCCAAGATCATATATAACTTGCTTGACATTGTTGTCGAAGTTTTCTTAGAGAGATAGAGGTAGAACGTACTGCAACAATTATAAAATGATCTTTTCATTATTTTTCCAAAAGTAGTAAACATAATACACTGAAAAGTACATGCAGTATACAAATATATATATATAATATAATAGAATAATTACCTTAATGAAGGTATTCCAATCATGCATTTTCATCCCTGACCCAAATTCACCTTTCTTTGTTATGATATTGTTTATGTTCGTAACAAATCCTCTAGGAAATCAAATTTTTCGTATGACTTATTTTATAGCAATACTTTGTTGCTCCATTAATAACCAAGGAAGGGTACTTATATTAATTTTGTCTCCATCGCTATTTAATTGAATGACATTTTTCATTGCATGATTGGCTTCCTGAATGTCACTCCAAATTTTGACAATTTTCTCTTTGTCATGCCTTCCATCCAATATTTTCCATAATATTTTTGTCATATTCTTTTCGATATGCATTGTATCAAACAAATGCACAATTTGTATCTTCTCATAGTAGGGCAACCTACTAAATTGTCTAGGATAACTTTTCAGTCCATGTGGAAGCTGACCATTAATGCCTTGACGACCTTCATGAAGCATATAAGTTAAACAAATTAACAATGAAAATCATTTTCAATTACAACATGAGTAAACACAACACAATATAAAAATATAAATTCAAAACATATCATATATGATAGAGAAACAATTTGATCCGATGTATAACCTTGATAATTAATTCTATTATATTCCAACTTCCATAGGCGAGGTGTCATTCTTCGTGGTTTTGATGTAGTCTCTTCTTTCCCATTGAAAATATTTTTTTTAGTAGTTCGATACTTATGATTTATGTGGAGGAAGTGCCTATACTCATCATACACCTACTTTCCTAAACTTGTTGAACGACGAGATTTCATCTTTGGACCACAAATTGGACATGCAAATTTTCCCTTTGTTTGAAGACCTGCAAATCATATATAATTGGATTAAATATGTCAATTTTTATAATTATATATAACAAATAGATTATTTAAAAACATGCATGATATCTACTTCATAAAATTAAATATTGTTAAATTCATGCATTCGACCGTTATAACATACCAGAAAAATGTGTTAGCCTTGGGGCATCATGAATTGTCCATACAAGGATTGCATGGAATTCAAATTTTCTTTGTCCTATTGGTCTAGATACGTCATACATAGTCATGCCATTCCATAACTTTATTAACTCGTCGATAAGAGGCTCAATATATACATTTATATCTTTAACTTGGTACTTACCTATTTGAATGAACATAAACATTACATAATTATTATAACCATTTTACTGCAATATATATAAATTAATGTACATGACTATTAAATGAAAAACATATAAGTCATTATACAACAAATAAGACAAATGAGATGCAACTACATTAAAGAAAATTGATGTAAACAAATACCTGGAACAATCATTGCCAACATTATGTCCTCCCTCTTTATTGACATCCATGGAGGAATGTTATTGTTGATAAAAAAATAGGCCACACCGAGTAAATAGATCTCATCTCTCCAAATGGATTGACACCATCTGCTGCCAATGAAAGCCTGAGATTACGAGGTTCTTCTTTAAAGTGTGGCCATTTTTCCTCCATGTCCCTAAATGAAGAACCATCCATAGGCATTCGAAGAATGTCATCTCCACTTCTATTTCATGCATGGTAATCCATAAATTGTGCTAAGCTTTCACACCTAAATAATTGTTGCATACGTGGAATAATGGGAATATAACGAAGAACCTTGCGAAGCACCTTTTTTGTTAGTTGATCTGTTCGATATCTACTGATATGACATTCTGGGTATTCTGTTGCAAATTCATGTTGTTTATGATATATAATATGATCATTGGGACATGCATCTATTTCTTGATACTCCATTCCAATATCTTTCATAATGCTAGATAAATCTCAGTATGAGTGAGGTAAAATATTTGATGGTGGTAACAAAAATTCACCAATCAATCTATAACAAAAAATAATTTCTTAATATAAAGAATATTAATGGTATATACTTCATCCTTTATTTACTAGTGATGAACTAACAACAATTAAAAAAGATGAAAAAAGATGACATATATGACATACCTTAACATCTGTGAGATTGCTATGTTGGATAAACCATTCATAACCTTCAAGTTCACCAACAACAATACAACAAAGAGAAGAGTTGTTTGGGAGCCTTCATAAAGGGGCTTGTATGTCTTCTCAAGTATAGGTAAATCATGAACATCATCAAAGTCATCTCGATCAACATGATCAGCTATGCCACTACATGTGTCATGGATCAATGTATTTGTACCATCATCTTCAACTGTGTTTTCTGGTGCATGATCATCTTCTTCCATAGGATCATTAACTTCATCTTTGATATTCACAGCTCCATGTTCCTCCGCTTGCAAAACCACATTCTCTGGGCCATGATAATCCATATCATGTGCCCTAGGGTGCCCCACCTTTATAATAATGAAAGACAAAAATAAACCATGATCATGATCAAGTGGTTTTATATATATATATATCAAATGTTAAAACAATATAAACATTTACAAATTCAATCAATATAAACACATATAATGAACAACTTACCAATGGATGATAACCATGCTCCCTTTTAACATGACCATGTTGCCTACAATGTTTCTCAGCTGTTGTGATTAAAAATTTTCTCGTGTTTAAGCCCTTGCAATTATTGCAAGGACAATAACATTTCCCATCACCCTTTCTTTTCAATCTAGCCCACAATCTATCAAGCGACTCTTCATTTTGTTCTGGACTAATATTATCTGACATGATTTTTCTTTACCAAGCAAGTGAATATTTAGATCTTCAAAAAATATCAAACTCACACTCCAATAATTTTTAATCATAGACAGGTAACAAAATATAATAATTATGATATTTTACACCAAAAAAATTCGGCATGCAATCACCCCTGCAAAAGAGAAGATAGTCTGAAGTTAATGACCCCAAAAAACACTTTAAAATGCTAATTCTAGAAATTATTAAATTCTGATTTTATTGTGATTTCCAACTGTTAGACTCCTAAAATTAGAATATTGCACTTGCACAACAAAATCTGGAAATGAAATTCTCAAAATGCACAAGTCTAAAAATGAAATCTGATGAGATGTTGCTTTAAAATATGATTTTCAAACTTGGAAGTACAAATTTGACTTCACAAATGAATTTTGGAAATAAAATAGTATGGCATAATAAAGAGTTTCATTTGAAGTGGACCACCCTATTATATGCCTTGATAAAGTTAAAAGATCTATGAATTTTATCTACAATATAGTGTCCATAGTCATCAGTCTTATTCACATCCCTGCTTTGGATATCAATAGGAAACACTATTAGATGGCCTCCTTGAAAGTTCAATCCATTAACGGAATAATGAAAGCGTCTTCCTTAATGATTACATCCATCTGACAAAAAATAGTGTATGGTTGAATAAGGATGATATCGTTTTAGTGTCTGAATCTACCACATAGAGATTAAATATGCTTACTCTCAAATAAAGTTGAATTATATAAATAATAGTCAGATGCCTCCCTTAACATAAAGGACAATCTAAAGTACTAAGGAATTTTATATCCTTTATAAGAGATTGCTTTTAACCAGTTAAAAACTTGAGAGGGTAATACATAGGTTGCAAGGAAAGTTCAAAATTTATCATAAATAGCTCAATCCAAAAGGAAAAAATTTAGCATGCAAAAGCATGAGTAGGTTGACCAGCTTCACTAAAAGCACAAGTTATTTTTTATAACATCTTATCTGGATATTACTTGATAAGGTAAGGAGTGCTCTTTTCCACTCAGTTTCATATGGTGGCATATCTACACACAAATCACCAAATTGTCAAATAACTAAATAAATTGTATTACTTAATAAAGTTGTTACAACATGCCATTCATGTCAAAAATCAATTCTTCTTACCACAAAAAGTTTGGTTTCCAATTTTACAGGTTCATCTTTTGATTCCTGTACCAACTTTTGAAGGAATATGGCAGCTTATACTTCTACATGAGGAGACAATTTCATCTTCTAAACTGTTCCAAAGTACAAAAAAAATAGAAATCATATAATCTGCATGATAGTTATAGCTTTCTAGATGTTTGGCAGCATCTAAAAAGTTTAAATGAACTGAGAAAGATAGAGAGGCCTTGACCTTCATTTTTTCATTTTTTAGTTTTGTTTCTCTAAATATCTCACAATATTTACAAATTGGTTGCTTACTTTCTTTCTTGTTCAAATCAAAAATAGATACATTTGTATAGAGTCAAGATGAATTCAAGAACTTCAGGTAACAGATATACCATAACTGCTTTTATAAGACATTGACATCTAAGGTCTAAAATCTATTTCTGAAACTTGGCAAAGGAAAAAATACATCTTTATGAAGTAGTCTTCACAAATATCATAGCTAAATGGCTCTAACTATCCACTATCAAATATTCCTAATACTTTGTTCAACCCTCTAGGCTTGAATCTTGACAGCTATTTGACTCTGTAGCTATCCCTATGCCTTTTGATGGAGCTTCAAATTTTTCTCTTTGAATCCCATTTTGTGTTCGCCCTTGTCTTGGTTTGCTACATTCTTTAGGAGGATGTTAAGGTTAGGTTTTACTTTGGATTTCCTGAAAAATCCTAATGTCTTATTGTAAGACCTTGGGTAAAATCTATTTGGCCGTTACCTTTTTGGAGTGGGTGTTAAAACAAATTATGCCTCATTACATCATCTAGGTCGGGCCCCTTTTTATAACTAAGTTAAATGTTTTGCCTAAATTTTAGTATTTCCTAAGTTTTGGTCGGTCGGTGCCCCATGTTTCAAAACAACCTTAAGCCATTATTTGTCATTGGCTTAGGTGGTGTCCCCTTCCTTCGTATTAATAAATGTTTTATTTTGCAGGTAATGTTTAATTGACCGTTCATCAACCATCATTTGATCTTAGTCGTTCCCCGCGATCCTGTGATGCCCCAACCACAAAGTTTCACATGATCGCGATATCACGGGCGGGCACCACGTGTCTTAGCTAGCGGTGTCGAATGAATAATTAAAATGATTTAGTATATGCATCAAGGTTTTAATACATTATCTGGCAGGTTACTAAAGCGGCTAAAGGATGCATGTGCTCAAAATCGATGAATGTGTTATAATCGAGGTGAAAAATTTGCTCGAGTTATGTCCAATGCTGAGAAATGATATGGATGGACATGATTGCCAGTGGTGGAGATCAACGGTTTCTCGCCATCACGTGATCGAAATATGCAGGATGTTTATGGATTGCGATATCACGGGCAAGCGCCATGTGTACTTCCTTCGATGCTGCATACTATGGTGGGCCCTCGATACTGAGATGGCGATTACATCAGCCTTTTGAAGGTAGTCGAACAATGATTTGACGAAAGTAAAAGATCGACGGTTTGAATTTAAATTCACATCAAATGCGATTGGAGTTGTTGGCACGACATGTATGAGATCTTTAATGGCAGATGAGACATTTACTGGCCCAATTTGAGCGACATAAAGCATGTTTCTTTCATCTTATTTCATCACAAAACATTCAAGCATCCTCGCAAGTCAGTTATAGAGCCACCGACAAATTTTTGAACAATCACAGTGAGAATTTGGTCTTCTGTGAAGCATATCCCGTGAGTTGTTATTTGAACTGTTTTATTGCTTTGGCTATGGTTTTGTGAAGAATTGTGATAATCTGGTCAAGGGGTTTATTGATTATTAAAGTAGGGTTACTAGTCTAATTGAATTGTGTGAGATTGCAAATTTTTACTATAATTTTGTTGTTTAAGTAGCCCTAGTTTGTTCAAGGTTCGAATTTTAAAGAAACCCTATTTTATTTGAGATGGCACCCCTGAAGCAACACTTCGGCCATGTGGATTATCTACAAAGGAATTTGTATTATGATTTCCTCGACCAATTACCACTATCTACAAATGATAAAAAGAGGGGTGTGGTTTTGATGAATGGGAAAACCTTAGGTGAGGGACTAGTATGTAAAAACTATAACATTACAGATGCTAGGGTTCCTATGACAGGTTTAGACATGTTCAAGCTCTAGTATGGACAACGCAATTCACCTCACCCTTTCTCTAATGCCTAGAGATATGACATGGGGAAGTTGGTAGTGTCGAATGTATTCCCCGATGTGGACCTGCTCAGGGCTGTGGCAGCACAGTATGACCTTGTCGCTAGGGTGATTAGGGATAATGATGGAGGAGTCCTGTTGAGTATAAGCAAAGAATAAATCCAACAGGTGTTTGATTTAAGTGAACCAAGTCCATTCTTGGTTCAAATTGATCTCGAGGAAATGAAGCAAGAATACACAAGATCAAAGCTATTGTTTAGGTTGAAGTTGCTTCCTCCTCATTTGGCAAAGGTAGGCAATTCTACAGTTTACATCAGTCCCAATGACAAGGAGCCTTTCAGGCTAAGCTACTTTGCCAGCCATTTTTTGGCTACTTTCTACTCACTTTTCCAGATTTTGGGTTTTAGCCCAAACACTGTTATGCCCATTGCATATATGTTCATGGGGGCCCAAATACAACACACAAATTTCACTGTAATATATAATGTTGCATCTTTTCTAGCAAAAAAGATGCATGATGGATTGCTGAAATTGCAAGTTGGAGATACTAGTAATCCTTTCTTCTGGTATTCATTGCTTATGTATATTTTTTTGTATAAGAATGTCAACTTCTTTTCAGAAAGGATGGAGTTAAGGCAGGACATAAATGGGGAAAGGTTACCAATGTAGGTATAGACTATAGACCTGTTATACAACAAGGGAAGTGCCAGTTATGTGCAATTTGATAATTTCTTTGCTTCCAGGCTTGGGGTTCATCTAATTGTTAATATGCCCAGGGTTCTTGAGGATCTTCATGACTTTCTAAGGCCTAAGGGGAGGAAGCTAGAATTAAAGGTTTGTCACAACTTGGGTGACATCATTTTGTACCCTGTCAGCACTGTCTTAAGAGTATATGGTTTCCAGGGAGCCCCACATATTCTCCCTTTCAATGTGCCATCCAGAATGGGGTTGCTGAAGTCATATGGAAAATAGGTTGTATCCATGGGGACAACTTGGCAATGAAGGGAAAAGGGACTCTCTTCCCTGATTACACCATTGTATCAAATTTTGTTTTTTCCAAGGGTGGATGGGTTCATTTCAGGAGGTACTTTGATGACTTTCACTTGAGGAGTGGTCCCAGGCGACAACATGATCCAGAGGGGTTCTTTGCCTTATTCAGGCAACGAATTAAGGGTGGAAAGTTTGACCATGAATTTAATTTTCCTGAAGACTTAATCAGGAATGAATTTGACTTGAATAAATAGGAGCTGAATAAGGAGAACTGGATTGCCTATGAAAAATTGATGGCTGCAGTACATAAAATGGATCCCAAGTATGATCCATTGATGGAGTTTACTCCATTCCACAAGAAGGTTGATTTCTTGATGGATAATTTAAGAGAAATCATGAACACTCTGATGACCAAGAAGGTCAATTTGGATTTGGATTTCGGTATTCAGAGACTAGAGGCGAGGCCTGAAGAAACAAGGCCAAGTTATCTACCTACTGCGAGCTGGCCTCTTTACAAGAGGAAAAGGAATGAAAATAAAAGTGAGGAGGAAGAGGATAAGAAGGGGAAGCAAGTGATGAAATCCTTAGCTCACTCAGGACCGAAGATCAGAGCACTTGGAGGTGTAAAAATAATTGATTTGGATTCTCCACCTTAGGCTGATCCTGCACTATCACCATCAGAGCCAAGCCCAAAGAGGCAAAGACTTGAAGAAACACATGATGCTCTGATGGAGGAAATAATTGTTACTGATCAAGATATGCAGGTTGGTATTCCATCCCCTCCTAGATCAACTAAATTGGTATTATCTGATATGGATGTAAAAGGCCAGTGTGTACAAGATGCCAGAATGGAAGCATGCAAGGCATTCTTGGATGATGCATTTGTGAAGACTCATGTATTCTTGCAACTAGTATGGAGGATGAAGTTGGAGGAATACTAGGCCAAATGCAAGGAGAGAAGAGAATCAAGGCCTGGTCGGTCTGATCAAGAAAATGATGATGAGATGAAAGTTGAACTCATGAATGAGTTAAAAAGCATCACTCCTAAGGAAGGAAGAAAGCCGGTAACCCAGGCTGGTGTTTCGATTCTGCCTGAATGAGACATAACATATGTTGTAGCATTCAATGTTATGTTGAAGTCCAAACATCCAATGCAGAACACCGAGGAAGAGGTCAAGGAAACACTCCAAGATTCTACCTTTAGTGAAGAGTATGAGACCCTGGCTATTTGGGCATTGGCACCTTAGGGCAGAAAGCCAAACGTTACTGATATTAGCTCAAACTTGAGGGGAGGGTTGATTATCAAAAGAGCTTCTGAAACCTCAACCACAGAAGCTACAACTTGATTGTGAATGTAGCCAAATTAGTCCAAAAGATAGCTGAAAGAGAAGAAGATGAGAAGAAAAGTTTGATGGCCGAGTACAATATCATTATTGGGGAATATAGTAGAATGCATCAAAGAAATGTTGAGTTGCAGACTGAAGTAGATAGGTTGAAGTACAGGCATGTGGGAGAGTCTTGTAGTGCTCCAGGTACCCTGGCCTTACCTTCAACATCAAGGTCAGTACCCCCATCTTCTCCAATTGTTTCCACTCTGGGATTTCCCATCCAGACTCCTACTCCCAGTCCTTCATTAGAGCCAATTGAAGAGAAGGCTGAGTACTCTATAGATCCAACCAAAAATCAAATGCTTAATAATATTACAAAGCTACAGGAAGCTCTAAAAGCAAGTGAGGAGGGAGCAGTTGTTAAGCAAAATGAGGTTGTAGATACAATTTTGAGGCATCTGAATGAGAGAGTTGATGGTAGATTTCCATCTATCTATTCTTTATTTTTGAATTCAATTAAAAATATAACCAAGGATCGAGAATTAGTTTTGCCTTTAATTGAGAAATGGATCCCTAGGGCCTATGATTTAGATGTTATGTATAAAACCTCTAGATTTGATGTAGCTAATAGGCCTCAAAAATTAAGGCCTACTCAAGACTTTGTGAAGTCACTGCAAGGTTTCCAAGCCTTACCTGATGATTTGAGCATGATGATTAAAGAGTTGGTAAAGAGTTTTGATGACTGGAGTGACACATCTTTACCAGATATTGTAGATGCCCAAGGAAATGTTAGATCACTGCAACAATGGTAGGACAGGGTGAATGAAATCATCAATGCACAAATCAAATTGATTTGTGATGACTCAGATTGTGATATGTTGGTGAGTAGTATGGATAAAATCATTAACACTAGCACATTTTTGGAAATTTTTGAAAGGGAGGTGAATCAAGTAGCAGTAAAGTATACACCTTATAGTGTCAAGGTAAATGAGGTGGTAAATTTTAATTGGCCAACGGATGAGGAATATCAAGGATGGGTAGACAAATACTTAACCGAAGAAGAATAGGGCAAAGTCTACAACCGATAGTTAACAGCTCAATAGTTATGGTTACAACAAATTTTGGCTATGTCTTGGCAGCAATTTTGGTGCAAGTTTTCGAAGTTTGGCAAATGCAATAGTTATTCTCCAGTGGACGGGATGAACAAGAAGATTCTCCAAAGACTTAGTTGTTGTAACCAATTTTTGAAATGTCATAAGGCGGTCCAAGTTACCAGTGATAGGTGTATTTCTGGTCTAATGCTTGTTGCTCCTTCATTTTCCCTATAAGAAGGATTTCAAGACCATAAATACGGGTTAGCAAGTTAGATATATTTAGGTCAAGTCTAAGTGAAGTTGCAGAGTGAATTTGTAAAGAGATTGATATTATAGTGAAGATACTATTCTTAGGTTTGGTGTCATTCTGTTTTAGGTTTTAGTTTCATGGGTACTTAATTTTCAAGACAGTACTAGCATCTGAATTAAAATTACTCATTTCAAGCTCATGTCTCTCCATTGTATGAATATATTATTATCTTGAATAAAATGATCAAGGGTTATTCTGTTCATCTCACTGTTACGGTGTGTGTAATTCTCATTTTGGCTTTAATTCAAGGAATTAATTAAAATGCTTAAGTGAGGTTACTGGTGAATATGTTCATATAAGGATTTGATAAGTAGTATTGGGTTAGAATATAGATTGATGGTATTGTAAGGCAGTATTATCTGAGATTTTATATGTTATATGTCTAGAAGATAAACTTGGTTACAGTAAAAAACAACCAACACCTTTGATATTATCTATTTATGGCTCCCAAATCTATTGAAAATTGATCATTAGGGTTCAAATTGAAACCTTGCAAATATAATCTTTTTCCAAATCCATCAAGAATTTTCCATCAGTTATAAACAATTCCCTTATAAAGAATTTGTGAAGTCAAGTCTAAAATCTGGAAATGAAATTCTGAAAATGCACAAGACTAAAATGAAATCTGATGAGATGTTGCTTTAAAATATGATTTTTAAACCTGGAAGTACAAATCTGACTTCACAAATGAATTCTAGAAAAAGACAATGACTACCCTCAACTTGGCAATATCTTCTTGAGTTTTTTCCTATTTTCCCCAAGAAAATCGTCGAACAAAACACTGTTGCAATAAATAGTCGAGCTCATTTTTATTTATGTCTGCCACAATTTAACTTTGCAAGTCCGTCAAAATTTCGACGAAATATTTTTGTCGAAACGTAGACGAAAAATAAGGTTCGTCGAAATTCTGACAAATGTCGGGGATAAAAATTTTTAAAAATGAAAATTCGCACAAGTGCCTAACGATACATCTAATTATATAGATTTCGTCGGATTTTGCAATCAAATGAGTTAGTGTGTAATTTTTAAATCCTTCACATCTTTGTATGATAGTTTATTTGCATAATAATCCCTAGCCGCCTGCCTCCTATCTTGCCATCCATTTATTTGTTTGCTAATTGAATCTACATTTTTTAACATATCTTTCAATGGATTTGCTAGGGTCATTCTTTCTGTGGTTGAACCATTTGGATCACTCAACCTACTGATCAAATCCTCAATTTTTTTTCGTTGTTCTCAATTTCACTCATTAAATTTTGTTGAGTGCCAGGAGGGGGTTGAGTGATTGGTGGAGGAGGTTGATGTTGTGGTTGATTTTAATTTTGAGGATTTGGTTGGTCTTCCTGTTGAGGATTTTGAGGGTTTGCAGGTTGATTTGCATCTCCTAAAAATTCAAACAAATAGATATCAAATTCAACCTAAAACTAACTAATTCAATACAAAAAACATAGAATCCTTACCTCTCACAACTCCTCCTCGTCGTGGCACCATCGTTGCAAAGAAATATCAATTGTTGGTGGATAAATTTGTTGAATTTATCCTCCTAGAATGCGAGCGCAAAATTATGGGGGTTTTGGCCCCGGCTGAAAAAAAAAATAGTCGAAATGCTAATGACAGATTTGCATTTCTTTTTTTTCTTTTAACAGTCAATAACCCGAGCAAAGTTATAACGTGCTCGCATTATTGGTTTGTAGTTGTCGAGCCTCAGGCTCGGCATAACAAGCCATTACGCAAGCGCATTATAACGTGCTCACGTTATGGATTTTCAAATGTTTTTTAGAGGGTGTCCATGGAATTGCTACCCATTTCCATGCACCCTCCCTATATATATATATATATATATATTTAAATATCTTCACGTATTTATATATATATATATGCATGCATATATATAACTAAATATATATAATATTTTAATATATATTTGCATATAATACATATATACTTAAATTGATATATATATCATAAGCCAGTCAACATACATCCAATATATATATATATATATGAGTATAGGAAAAATATTTATAATAATAAACACATTATACAGGATGTATGCATATATATATGTGTATAAATCTATATGCCTCTATGTACACGTATATATAGGTATATCATATCAATGCATCCGTATAAGCATATCCATTTTCTAACATGCATCAAGTATCGATATGCATATACATATGTATACATTTATATACTATACATATGTATATATGTTCACATCTGATTTACTTACAGCCATTCATGTTATCATCATATTGATAAGTGTGTACGTGTGGTATATCTATACATATGCATATACGTGGTGTTAGATCCCATTGACAGACATGTGCATACATATAAACATACTTCCACCTACATCCCACTTACCCATATGATCGTAATAGCACAAGAAAGATCTCAAAAGCTCAAATAGATAAACATCACCTGTAAATGCATACAAAAGTAAAAAAGACTCCTAATGCAAACATACAATCTATGGATGACTTACCTATAACCCACAAACTGACTCAATTCAATCGATCTAATGTGTTGTGTGTATGCTCAGATAGTTTACTTTTACCGGTTAGCGTATGTGCAAGATCATGATGGGCCAAAAAGTGGCGATATGTAAGTGATAATGGTCCATGTGGCTGACGACTTTTTTTTTAGCCAAAATTAATGAAACAAAAAGGGTTTTTAAAGAATATCCTCAGCTTTCCATCAATATAAATTATGCTTTACTTTGAATTTGATAATTAATTATTACTCATTTTCTATTTGAATTTTGACTAAAGTCGTGATTGATAAGCTGATTGAAAAACATCTATAGCTTTCAAATGGTATGATTTTTTTTGAATCTGAAACATGTGTCGCATTCTATGATTCACATACTATAGGATTAAAAAAATAAAAAATGAATTTCATGAAGTTTTGACCACGTTAAGGTGGTCAGACATATGAGTTTTTATATTTTATAAAAGTTGTAATAAAAAATTCACAATTAATTATTTACTTGGAAAACAATTACAAAAAAAAATGTATCAGATCGGGACATGAGTCCTCTACTTATATCTAAAATATTATAAAAGTATATTATCATTTGATTGTGGTTAGGGTGGTCAGACAGACACCTACTTCTTATTTTTTCCTTGAAATTTAAGTACTACTGCATTGAAATTTCAAATTTTCACCAAATAGGATTTTTTTCTTTTTAAATAAACCTAGTAGTTTAGAAACTACATTCAATTTGCTATGGATTCTATTCTTACATATTTTTGAAATAATATAGATAACTTATTTAAATTTTTATGTCAAGTTGCCTAACTTTAATTTCTAAATTTTCATTGCCACTTAAGGGCCTATTTTTTTCCATGATGATCTTGCATATACTTGTTACCCAACCAAGATATTCTCCCGATTGATACTTCCCCTCCGCCTGGAGGAATGGAACACATATTGCATTCACTAACACATGCTCACTATATTCAACTATTCATAACATATGTTGTATACATAAAATTTTCCAAAGTTAGAATAATTATAATTCAATAACCTTTCTTTCACATAAATGCAGTATTTCACCATGAATAACATCAAATGAAACAATCATCAAATGTGAAGACATTCATATTGATAACAAGGTATACACATTTTATTCATCTCCAAAATTCACATTACATCTGTTTTTACCCTATGTAATAATAGTAAATAGTAACCATACAATTGGAATTTGGGGTGTAACACAACCATCATTCTATGGTACAACAAGGGTTGGTTTTGGTAAAATTGTTCATGTTTTTATCATTGTTTACTAACTCTTACACTTCATTTGAGCAATGTTTTTGTTTTGAGTAGAGTAGTTTAATAGTTGTTTGATTTACTCTATTATGCTAAAAAAATCATGCACACATCTTTGACACACTCAATGGGACCCACATCCATTATATCACTAATCAAAGTTGGATTTTTTTGAGTTTTGTCACGTTTAGGTCATGGTTAGGTGGCCCTATCATCAGGGTGTTAGAAGCCAACTTTTATTTTCACAAACTCAATTTTATTACATTTTCTTTAAAAAAAATAAAATTTGTTGATAGAAGTTGGTTTTGTAGGCCTATATGGTGTCCCAACTACCTCTTGTGTTACATCACATTTTTTATCACCCTTATAGATTATGTTACAAGTTGATTTGCATTTTGGTTATGACTTTTAGAATAATATTTTGATCATTAAAATATGTGGTTTAACAACTCAATATCAATTGGTAAAATGACAGGGGTCTGCACCTCCCAACAACATGGTCCCACCTAACCAGAATGCAGATAACAATCTGCCACCACCAAAGGGACCTTCTGATTCCCAGAATAGAGGTAATCCGCCTCCGTTTCCCAAATATCAGATTAGGAATGACTCAGAGTTTGATTTTATTGCAGAATTACAGAGGCAGAAAACATCATTGTCATTCTTTGACATCATGAAGTGGTGCCCAGCTCAACGTGAGGTGGTATTAAAAGCTTTGGAAGAAACAGATCGCTTAAAAGGAAAAGGTAAAGTAACTCTAGCAAAGGAGACAAATGCAGCCATTTATAAAGGTAAGACCAATACCCCACCTTTTCTGTTAAGCTTAAGAATCTTTGGAAAGAATTTGCACAATTGTTTATTGGATTCTGGAGCATCGGGAAATGTCATGCCTTTTTCGATATGTAAAAATTTAGGATTGATTCCTATCCCAACCAATAAGAAGGTGATTTAGTTGAATAAAACCGAAGTCAATATTGTAGGTGAATTGAAGAACATGCATGTGCAGGTTGGATCAAATCCAAGGATCCAGACCTATATAGATATCCAAGTGGCTGATATCCCAGAAACATATGGTATGCTCCTAAGTCGAGAGCTAATGAAAATCATAGGGGGATATCTGTCCTTGGATTTCTCTCACATTTGGTTACCATGGAAAGGAGTTGCAACACAAATAAGAATTGAAAGTGAACCTAGGCTCAAGCACATGATCATAGAGTATGACGCTTCCAATGAAGTAGCATACTTTGAGACTGAGATAAGAGTTTACAAACAAGAGGAATTCCTTACTTTCTCTGTAGTCAGTCCTGGGGATACATTACCCCTAGAACACAGTGATCCAATGATCTACATTAACCAGTAGGTTCTGATAAGAAAATTGCAACAAGATAGGATGGTTTTAGGAGAAGAAATAGATCTGAGTAGTTTGTTACTTCCAAATTGGTGTAGGATTCATTATCATAACCATTCATAATTAACATGTCAATCATGCTTAGATATTCCGAGTCATGTAGATCAACATCAACAAATATGTCAAGAGAAGCAAGCCTAGACCCCCATCAATGAGTTTTCCTTCCAAGTTAAGGATGCAACTATTCTTACCCGAGCTAGTCTTTCTCAACCGGAAGATTCCTCACCAGTAGAACAAACTCAGGTTGTATGTCCTAAAATCCAAGAAGAGGTTGAGGTGTCTCAATTCCTATTCAATACACCTGCCCCAGATACTTTGTCAATACCCAAGGCATTGATGAGAAATGGGTTGGATTGCAATATAATCCAAGAGGTTGTTCAGGAAGCAATTTCTGAGTAGGCTGAAAACATAAAAGAATCTTCAAGTGAGTTTTGTCTAAAGTCAATTGTTGATGACCAGCAAAAGTCTAAGCCACCATACATCCCAAGTAAGTCATCCCTTGTTATCCCTAAAAAGAAAGAACTCCCAGCCAAATATCAATTATGGACCCTTAAATTTGATGGTTCTAAGTCTAAAGTAGGAAGTGGAGTAGGGATTGAGCTAACTAACCCAAAAGGGAAGACTTACTTTGCTTCTTATAGGTTGCAGTTCGGTTGCACAAACAATGTTGCTAGGTATGAAGCACTCGCACGAGGTCTTATGTTTGCTCATAAGAAGAAAGTTACTGCTCTCATAGTTATGGGAGATTCTGAGGTGATTGTAAAGCAGGTAAGGAGCCAATATACATGTCATAACAAAAGGTTGGCTGCATATAGGAACAGGGTTTGGAATTTAATCAAATATTTTGATGCTTTTGGGATTAGTTTGATCCCTAGGGAAGCAAAAAAAATTATAGATGCTCTTGCTGTGGCTGCTAGCACATTAGAACCCATGCAAGATTCTGATCTAAAGAGGTTCTCATTTGAGATGGTTTCAGTCCCAGCAGTTCTGGATAATGTCTGACATTTTCAGGTATTTGATGATGATCAACACATATTAGCCTTTTTGGAAAGTTCTGATGTTTTTCAAGGATAGATAATAGATGAATCTAAACGAGATCAGGGAGATTGGGATCCTAAGAAAGAGAGTCCAGAAGGGATATTGGATTTAAAGAGTAATAGCATTCTGAAGGGAATGGTTGCTTTAGAGAGGATATTTGATTCAGATCCGAGGGCTCGTCAAAGGATGCCTACCGAGAGTGAGGAAGGTAAGTATGAATCTGTTAATTTGACTCACTCAAGTCTGGAAAGGAATGTTCTTATAGGAAAGACTTGTCCTCAGGAAATCAAGGACAAGATAATCAAGGTCTTAGAGCAGAACATTGAAGCTATAGCTTGGAGATATGATTATTTAAAAACTTTTGACACATCAGTCATTACTCATACCATCCCTCTCAAGCCAGATGCCAAGCCTTTTCGCCAGAACCAATGCCTGGTCAATGCCTTGATTGAGCCTTTGATCTAGAAGGAGGTAAACAAACTTTTATCTGCTAGAATAATCTTTCCAGTTAGACATTCTACCTTGGTGGCTAATTTGGTTCCTATACGAAAGAAGAATGGTGAGATCAGATTGTGTTTTGATTTTAGGAATCTAAAAAAGGCCTCTGAGAAGGACAAATATCCGTTTACTTCTCTTGATGAAGTATTACAAAAGGTAAATGGATCCCAGATGATGTCATTCTTGGATGGTTATTCTGGATACAATCAGGTTTTGGTTAGTCATGAGGATAGGATGAAGACTGCTTTCACAACTAAATGGGGAACATTTTCTTACAGGAGGATTCCATTTGGTCTCATCAATGCTGGTGCTACTTTCCAAAGAGCAATGGATGTAGCTTTCAAAGATCTAATAGGAAAATGTATAATCATTTATGTAGATGATTTATCCATCTTCTCTAGGAATAGAGGAGATCATGCTGCAGACTTGGAAAAGGTTCTAAAGAAATGTATAAGTTATGGTGTCTCTCTTAACCCAAAGAAATGTGTATTTGGAGTTTTTGAAGGAAAGCTCTTAGGTCACATTATATCAGAGGAGGGGATTTCCATAGATCCTAACCGAGTGGAGGCCATCTTGAAATTGACAAAGCCAGGAAGCAAGAAGGAAATGAGGTCCTTTTTTGGAAGGATCAATTTTGTTAGGAAATTTATAACAAGGTTTGCAGAGATTGTCAAACCCCTCAATGAAATGATGAAGAAGGATGCAAAGATTGAATGGAGTGAAGAGGCTAAATCTGCTTTCATGCAGATTAAACAATCTATATCTGAGGCACCTATTTTGACAAGCCTAGATTATCTAAAGCCCTTCTACATTTATTCTTTTGTTTCTGAGCATTCTTGTGCTACAGTCTTGACACAAAGAAGAGGAGAGAGCGAGGAGAGACCTATTGCATTTATGAGCTCTCCATTTAAGAATGCAGAAGTAAGGTATTCACCATTAGAGAAACAAGCCTTTGCATTGGTACGAGCAGTGAAGAAGTTCAGGCATTACATAATTTGAAGTCAAGTAATGGCCATAGTTCCAGATCCAGCTGTGAATTCTCTTCTAATGCAAAGTGAATTAGAGGAACGAAGAGGGAAGTGGACGAAAATCTTAGAGGAGTTTGATTTAGAAATTAACCCCATGAAACTCATTCAAGGACAAGGATTGTCAAAAGCAATGGCTGATGTAGATAGAAGTATCACTTGTCAACAGTACATTATCCAATCATTCACAAAGGATCCCTGGTATACAGATTTAGTTTTCTTCCTCCTCAATAAAAAATGTCCAGACGGAATGAATGCTACTCAAAGGAGAGCATTGAGGATGAAGAGTGCTCATTATATGCTCAAAGGAGGATCCATCTACAGAAGGAATTTTCAAGGAATCTACCTACGCTATTTGGATTAGCAAGAAGCTAAGCATGCCATTGCTGAGTTTCATGGAAAGCATGGAATAGGGCATGGGTTTGCTTTTGCTTTGGATCATCAGATTTTAAGATCAGGCTATTATTGGCCTTATGTATTTAGAGATGCACATCAGCACTACAGGACTTGTCATGTATGCCAAACTTCTGCATCTAGAGAAAGAAATCCTGCAATGCCCCTAACCGGTATATGAGGTAAGGCCATTTGCCCAATGGGCACTTGATTTTGTAGGTGTAATTAATCCAAATTCTTTTGTAGGTCATAAATTCATCTTGACTGCAACAGACTACTGCACACATTGGATGGAGGCCCTGCCTTGTAAGAATAGCACCACAGAGGTGGTCATCAAGTTTCTGACTGAGAACATCACAACCAGGTTTGGAGTTCCATTTGCTCTGGTATGTGATAACGGCCCTGCTTTTTCTTCTGCTGAATTCATTTCATGGGCCTATGAACATAAAATTGTTTTGAAATATTCTTCCAATTATTACCCTCAGGGAAATGGAGTGGTTGAGTCCACAAATAAAAACTTGGTGGAAGTTATAAGAAAGTTGTTAGAGAACAATCCTAGGGACTGGCACACCCAGTTGAGATTTTCCTTATGGGCAGATCAAACTAGAATCAAAGCAACTCTAGGAAACTCACCTTTTAAGTTAGTTTATGGCCAAGACCCTATCTTCCCTATACATTTACAGATACTTGTTCTTAAGTTCATGCAGGAATTTTATACCAAGGATGATAGGATTGAGGTTAGACTACTTAATTTACTGAACATGGAAGAACAAAGGGATGCTGCTTTGCAGCAATTCTCTAAACATCAAGCTATTGTCAAACGCTGGTTTGACAAAAGAGCCAAGGTAAAAGCTTTTAGGATATCAAATCTTGTGTTATTATGGGATAAGGCCAGGGAAAAGAAAGGAGATCATCAGAAGTTTGATAGACTTTGGTTAGGTCCTTATCAAATAGCTGAGATACTAGGTGAGAATGCTTTTCGTTTGAGTACCTTAACAAGAGTGCCTGTTCCATTACCAGTTAATGGTCAGTTTCTCAAGCACCATTTTGGTGCATAGAAGGTCTGATGTTTTAAAATAAATTGTATTATAGTGTATTATATGAATTTAAGTTTTTGTTTAGGTTTTTGTTTAGGTTTTTGTTTTTGTTTTTGGTTTTTGTTTTGTTTTGTTTTCTTTCTTTGTTTTGTTTGTTTGTTTTGTTTTGTCTTGTTTCATTGGGGATCTTCATTTTGCTCATCTCAAGTTAGGGGGTTGTTATTCAAAGTATACTATTGGTACTAGGAGAGAAATTGGTTTAGGTATTTTCATCATAATCATTGAAAAGGATTTCATTTTGAAACTTATGTTTTATGATCATTCTAGTTTGGGTTTGAAAAGTTATTAAGGATAGAAGATTTATTGTGAATATCTCATGAATTGTGATCAAAGATTTGTCACCAAATTAAAAAACATCTGCATAAGTAATTACCTATTTGTTTTAGAATGGCTCTACCCTTTGATTCAAGTGGAAAATCCGATTCCAAAACTATCATGAAATCCATAGTAATTCTCAACCCATGTTTCAGATTCACTATGTCTGAAGTATTGAGGAAGGTGCAAAAGATTTCCACAAGCAATGCTCTAAAAAAAATGAAAAGAAAAGCAAGAAAGAAGAGGCAAACTCAATATCAAGTGGGTAATCAGGTATCCTTATCGGGGTTATTGATGCCTGGTTGGCAGTAGAGCAATGCTTTGAGAGAACTAGAGGTATCTCCGTCGGGGCTATGAACGCCTGTCTGGTAGCAGAGCAATTCCCAAGATTTTTACGGCACGATAGTTAAAGGACTCAACCTATGTAGCTTGAATCTTAGGTATAGTTGTTCACGAACAGAGAAAGTATCTACGAAGAATTATGCACAGTATAGGCACACACTCAAATTCAGAAATAACTCATGAGCACATACATCTAAGATTCTAGCTCAAACTTATCCTACATATATATGATCTTATTCAAGTTAAAGTGTTTATAAACCAAGTAGTTTTAGGGTGACTGAAATTTTCTTTGGGTATCTTGCAAATGGGTAAACCATTTTCCCAGCCGACTCACCATTTGTTATGCCTTGCATAGCCACCCCATCTTTTTGCCTTGGTCAAAATGGGTCCCTCTTTTGTGTTTTTATCTTTTGTTGTTTTTAAACAAAGTCTAGAGTCTTTCGCTTTCAACACTTCATTTTATTTTTGTTTAAGTCTATCGAAATCGGAGCCAGAACCAAATCGGGTTCTAAAGCTTCAATCAAAACTTGTTTTGGGCCCCATCCCGACAGTCATTTTACCTTTTTGTTTTTGCCTTTATCAGAGTAGGAGCCGAAGTGGACGTTAAGTTGGTGTTTATTGAAAATTGCAAAATCAAAATCCATTCTGCCCCCGCTTCCACTTTTTGAACTCTTGTTTTGGACTAAGTCCTTTTGTTAGAGTTTCTTTATGTCGGTCTTTTGTTTTGCTTTTTGTGTTTACGTTTCATTTTGTAATTTGTTGGTAGACCCGGAACCGGAATGGGAATGAAGTTGGGAAATTCTTTAAATTTCCAAATCAGTTTCCATTCCGATTCTGCTCCCACCGTTTTCTTGGTCATTGACATTTTGACTGAATTCGTACTGTAGTGAAGTGTTTGTTCTCTTTCAGTTCTGACTCCACTTAACTACATTTAATGCATTAATGATAGTTGCCATGCGTAGGTAAGAACTCTGATTGTTACCTTCATTAAGGATTAAACGCATGATTATTATCATTGTTTAAAATTGAAGAGTGAAATAGAGCAGCTGTGAAGTCCATCTGAGTGAATCAATTGAAGGAGGAGGAGATAATCTTTTGCGAATCAATTCAGAAGGTTAGCCAAGTTTTGCGTTCGAGGTGGGATTCTTTTTTTTCTTGTTTTTCTTTTATTTTTCTTTTGTGTTCTTCATTCGTATTGTTTGATTTAAATCTTTGTGTGAGTTCGACGTTTCGTAGGTTTGTGTGTTTGTGTTCTTTCTTTTCTTTGTTGTTCTTGATTTTGTGCGTGTGTTTCATGTTTTATAGAGGGTTAGGGCATGGTTGCTTTCACATTTTTGTCGTGATCGCGTCGTGCTATGTTAGGTTTTAAATGAGTAGGTTTAATTAGGGTTTGCACAGTGAGGTTGATTAAATCTAAGTTTTTATAGTGAGTTAGGGTTGGTAGAATCTTTTTTTTACTTAGGGTTTTTATTGCGCATTCAATCTGGTTAAAAATGGAAGGTTTAATCTGTGCCCTAGTTTTTATATCACATTTTCTAGATTAGGGTTTCGTGTGTTTTTGTGATCACATTTAAAATGATTAAAATATGATGCCCTAAAATGTAGTCATCCTCATGGTCAGATGGGCATAGTCTTTTCATGGTATATTTTAAGCCTTGTTTCATTTAATATAACCTTAGTTTTTAATCATGGAGTTATGTGTTAAATGGATAAAGTTTTCGATGACGTCATGGTCAACATAGCCGGAAGCGGGATCGGAATTGATTTAGAGTTTTGGATGTGTTTTATGTTAAGTGTCAATTCCATCTTCCATCTCGTCTCCGACCTTGCTTATAGCAAGAATTTTTTTTTTACTTCATAAAATGTTTTCCTAGCGGAAGCGAAACCGAAACAGAAAAAAATCTGAAGGGAACCGAATCAATTTCTATTCCGGTTCCGGTTCCAATCACTATTTCATTTCTAACTCCGAGTCCACTTCTTGTTAGTAGAGTGACAGTAGCAGTTTTTGCTCCGAGCCCGGCAATATGTTAGAAGAAGATTATTTAATATGTTTTCTGTCTGGTTTCGCCTCTAATGTATATTTGAAAGGTATGATGTTAAAGATATATTCTGAGATGTTTCATTCAGGGATCTAACTAGAGATATTTGTTGCAGGAAAGCTAAGAGGATGTCAGGAACATCAGGAGAAGTTTCTCAAAGAAATCGGCCTACAGGGACATCAAAGGCAACACCTAAACCAAAGAAGATCAAGCCTAAAGAGTTGCCTTATACCTTGAGGTATAATCACAGGAGTCCTATTGTGAAAGTGAGCAAAGTAGAATCAGATTGGTTGGACATCACCGATACCAATTTGGGCCAATACAACTTTGAGGAGCTATATGTAGAAACCTTTGCAGAATGGGAAGGTCTAACAGGAAGAACACAAAGAATTATTGATTTCGGCTTGGCACATATCACTGTATTTCCTTTATCAATCCAATGTCCAGAGTTGATCTTGACAATAGCCAATGCCTATAATCCTGCTACCAGATAGTGCATGGATTCCCAAAATAATGTGATTATTAATCTTACTCCTCAAGCATTGCAAAATATATTCAATGTCCCAAATCCTAAGAGCTTGGTGCAGTTGGATGAGGCAGAGGCTTTGGAGAAATATAGTAATTATAAAGAATCCAATAAATCTCATTTAAACAAGAAGTGGTTGAAGACAGAGAAGAAATCGCTAACCAAGCTTGCAGATCAGCCAAAGAGGGCAGATTTCTACAAAGAAGTATCAGACATAATAATGATGTTGTCTAGGGTCTTTGGGAAGAGAGATACATTTCGTTTCAAGGAGTGGATGTTTCCTTTTATCCAGACAATTTTGCATGGCACTCATCAGTTTGATTGGTCGATGATTGTATCAAATGCTATTCATGATGAATTGACCAACATCAGAGAGACTAAGTGTTTCTTTATGACTTCTTATATTGTGTATGTAGCAGCAAGGTTGGGTATCTTCCCAGGTTTAAACAGAGTAGGGAAAATGGGAGTCTTGGATGGACAGAAGAGAGTGTGGGAGCATTATGACCAGCTGTCTCTTCATGTTGCTGAGACTCAGTTCAGAAGAGTTAATGATGCATTCATATATGTAGTCATTAACCAATTAAATGGAGATGCTAGGTACATATTGAGTCAAGAAGCCATGGCATTCATTGCTGAATGGGGATGTTGGTATATTCAATACCCCAAATTTACATATTTCAGGTTAGCTGGTTTTGAAGACCATCCACATTTGCCTCCAAGGTGTTGCAATAACAAGATAGTGTTGATGGAGTTTGTATATCAAGCTCTTGGGGTTAATGCTCGGTTTGGAATAAAACATAAGACCGGATGTCATAAGTTTCCCATGAAGTTGGGTGAGTATAGCTGTTAGCATTTGTTAGGAGCAAAGGTAATCTGCAGCGAGCTAATACAATTAAAGCTAGGCTTATACACAGCTCGTAAGTATTTTGATCCAAAGGGTAAGATGCATGCCTTATTACCTTCTGTGTTTGACAAGCATTTCAAATTTGTTAGAAGATTTCTGGAGTGATCGGCAAGATGAGTATGACTTGAGGAAAAAGAATTATGAGAGGTTATCTGTCTCACTCATGGTAGAACTTGGAGTCAAAAAGGACATTCCTGACACTTTGGTGGATGATGGAGTTGTATTGGATCCATCTTATGATGCTTTAAACATAGGAACTAAGAGCTTGGATCCAATTGACTGGGACAGTGAAGAAACTATTGACATAAAGCAGATAGGAAGAACAGTCTTGGATAGAAGTGTTCACTGGTTGATGTTAAGAACCAAAGCTCCTCAAGGACCAGCTCCTAAAAAGGGGAAAGGGTATAAAAGACTCAAAAGGAAGACACCTCCCAAGGAGCCGTTGGAATTCTTTCCCCCAGACATTGATGAGATAGAACTTGAAGCAGAAGGTGATGAAGCAGAAACACAAGAAGGAGATGTTTAAATAGGATCGGCTATATCAACACCTACATTAGGCGAATCTTCCACACAAGTCCCACTTACAAAACAATAGAGTGGAGAAGTTCAAGAGGGAGCTCTTCATAGTATGGCTGAAACTACAAAGGGAAAAGAAGTGGAGAGGGAAATTCATGATGTTGGAACCGATTCAGACGAGACTATGTCAGAGAAGGATATGCAAGAGAATATGCCTCCAGAGGAGGATACTAAACAGGTAATGACACAAGAGGAGCAGTGGGCATTGTTTGAGGAAGTTCGAAAGAATGTTGATGCAAAAGCTAAAGAGATACAAAAGCAAAATTTAATGGGTGCCAAGACATGTACCGATTCCATATTACAGCAGCAACAAATTGAAGTTAAGGCAGCAACTGATCAAGTAGAGAGACAAAAAAGGCAACAAGAACATGAACTCAAGGTTAAAGAAGAAAATGATAAATTAGAATTAATACACAAGATTCATGACCTTGAGGAAGAGAAGGCAAGAAATCGGAGGGAGAAAGAAGTCTTGGTTGCCAAGTTAAAACTTGTTGAGGAAGCTCACCAACAAGAAGAAGAAGCAAAGGCAGAAAAACTTAAAGCTTTAGAGGTGGAAAGACTAGAGAAAGAAAGACTAGAGGCTTTAGAAAAAGAGGAACTAGAAAAATAAGCTCTAGAGAAAGAAAGATTGGATAAGGAAAAATTGGAAAGGGAAAGAATAGAAAAGGAAATATTGGAAAGGGAAAAAGTGGAGAGAGAGCGATTGGAGGAAGAGAGGTTGAAGAAGGTTGAAGAAGACAAGAAGATACAGGAACAAAAAGATAGGGAAGAGGCTGAAAAGCTTGTGCAAATGCATGTGGTGCAAAAACAGCAAGAGGAACCAAGGGTTGATTCTCAACCCTAGGTAAATGTGTAGCCACCTTCTACTACTACCATTACTTCTTCTTCCACTATGATGACTACTGCTCCAAGTGCTCCCACTTGGTTAAAATTGGACCTACAGAAAAGGACAGTAACGCCTTCACAACCTCTTAATTGGGAGGATATGATGAAGGAGATTGAACAAGAGAGGCCTAAAAAGAAGGCCAAGATCCTACACTCTACCAGACTCATGGACAAGGGAGAGATTGTTGCTAAGTGTGCCATACCAATGACAAAAAAGGAGGTAGGGGACATGCAGTTAACAACTTATCAATTGAGTACTGTTAACTTGGGAAGGCCTACCAGGAATCAACAGATGAATCTAATTGATGTGGTAGTTTCAACAACCAAGTCAAGAATGTTAAAAGATAAACAGAAGAAAGATGAGCTTAAGGCTCAGTTGGATCAATTGCATGCATTTTTGAAAAGTGTCTCCTCTCCAAGATCACAACAGGTAACGACTATTGAGACTCCAATTTTGTTAAGCAAAAAGGAGGTAGATGATTTAGTGCAGGTAAGAGGCAAAGCGAAGATGGTAGATAGATGGGTTGACAAGTTGAATTGAGAAGTAGGTGAAGTTTTGGTCGAGGGTTTTGAGGTTTACAAAGGCATAGAAGAGTTGATAAAATAAATGCATCAATATGTTGAAGCATCGAAGAAACAGGAAGAGTATAAAGAGTATAGTAAAAAATTGGAGAAAGTTAGTAGATTGCCTTTGACTACTCTTCTTGAACAGTCGATACTTGAGGAGGATAACAAAGATTTTGTGGGGAAGACCTCTCATATACTTAGAGAGGGTGAGTATTACTGAAGAGAGGGTGGTAGATCCAAGAAAGAAAGCCATGGTCATCAAAGAATTGAGAACATTCACACACTTATGCATTGAAAGTTGTTTCTTAAGTTACAATTTTTTTTTGTATCTAAATTGTTGTGAAATCGATTGTTGTTTACATAATAAATTTGCATTCTTAGGTATGTTTTATTAAATGATTGCATAGGAAATCAAATACTTCAAGGTTTTTTTTTTATAATGAAATATTCCACCTTTAGGTAATTATTGTTGGCATTTAAATTTATGTAATATCTCAAATTATGGTAATCTTATGACATTAGCCTTGTTTTTAAACTGGTCAAATTTTAAACTTTTACATCAAAATAATTTTATTGACTACCTCCTACTCAGAAGTTCCCCAATAATTATCAAATAATGAGTCTCCATTTCAGAGAAGAATCATTCGTTGTATTCATCAAAATCCTAGGAGGCAATTATCGAATTCATCAAAAAATCATAAAAACCAATTAAATTTAAACATTTATAATGTTTGATGCAAATCCATTTTATAGGGGTAATCTTGATGGTATTACGCCAAATGTGACCAATTTTTAGATCAACCCACTTCCTAGTTTATAAGATATTAAAACTATAATTTTTCACTTGTCAAGTTGTGGAAACAATTAAATCAAAGGTTTTGTTTGATTAAAAGGAAATTGGCCTTATGGGTTTTTGTCACAATATCATTATTGACAATGTGGCAATGTTTGATGAGAAAAACTTGATTTGGTTGAAATTTATACATTAACTTTCATTTGGTAGATTTATCAGGAAAATTCATATCCAAAGATTCCATCATGAAGAGAAATTAAGTATAACATTCAAGAGAAGAAGTTTGCGGCAACATCTACTTTGTTTATGGTCTTTGTATCAAATGCACGAGTCAATATCTATGTTAAAAAAGGAAGAAAATTTCAAAGGATCACTACTTTTGACACTTCATTGGAAGTTTCAAACTAGCATAAAGTTATTGATAACAAAGGTGAATTAGGGGAGATTGGCTAGTAGTCATGCAAGCTATCATGCAAGCTAACTTGATGAGCATGTAGCAATTGCCTAGAATATTGTAGGACCTTCATTTTTTTCTAAATATGGACTATCATCTTATCTATCTATAACTAAGGTTTGGAAGTGTGACTCATCACGCAACTTGCCACATCAACACATCTACTGAGAAGTGTCTAAAATTTGACTTTTTAAAGATTTAACTAAAACTTAATCATGGTAGGTCCCTACTAATTGAACAAAAAATATCATTTGTTCCTTGTAGAATATCATATTTTATTTACAATTAAAATTATATGCAACCTAAATGAACCAAATACCTATTGGTAACCATAAATCTTTGTTATATCTAGCTTTTGTATGCAACACAAATGGACCAATAGTTGAATACAAAAAACTATTTATTGTGATAAAAACAACACATAATTATTTAAAATACAACTTATAGAAAACAAAAATGGACCAATAGTTTAACACTTTAACTTTTTGAAAATCCTTCAAATTTAATGAGAAAATACATGATATTTATTATGCTCAACTTTTATATTTGTGATAGGAAAAACTATTAATATATAATATTCCAGTCCTTGTACATTACTACACCAATAGTTGTACACATAAGAACAATATTTTTTCACTATGATAACATTACTTGTTTAAATGAGTGTCTTAATTTATTAAATGAACATTTTATTTTATAAATGACACACTTATAGTGGACAGTTATGATATTTTATTTGAGACAAAAAATATTTATTTCACTTTTTCATGAATGTATTTATGCTTTTTTTATATAACATTCCTAGGTTCCTATGTGTTCAAGTGTGGGTCTATTTTGACCAATATTTGGTATTTTTCTATTTACATGTAGACTATTTCTTTACAATATATAGTATAAATATGTGGTATGAACGAACATTATAAGCACAAGTGCTATAACAAAAATTGGACCTTGCACAACCATTGCCCCCTCTCCCCTAAATTCATAGGAAATTTCACATTCGTGAACAATCCACTTCAAGCATTGATGCAAATTGTGAAATGAATGCTAAATGCCAATCCAAAATAAATTAAATTTTGTCAACATTTTCATGCAAGTTACCATTTCCTTTGCAATTGTCGATGGTGATGCAGAGCCTAGTTTAATCTATAATATTATGCAAGTTTATATCCCCTTTCAAAGTATCAATGACAAGGGTCAGCCCAGTCTTATCAATGATTTCACACAAGTTAATAATATCTCTCAAATCATCGATAGCGGTTAACAATCGCTCTTAGAATTCCGATGGGGAAATAATTATGAACAAAACTACTCATCCATGATGACATAGTAGTTCATAACTATTATAAAACTTATCAAATGTTGTCATCAATAGAACCTCATTAAAACCCTTAAATTTCTATTTAAACCAAAGCTATACTAGGTTAAAAGAGATTATTATTATGGTGAGAAGAGGTGACATACCTTAGGCTAAGAAGAGGGCAGCTTAAAATACAAGTCTATGTTGAGACATTATATGTCAGAGATCATCCAAGCTACAGGATCATCCTATGAGCTAGTGCACATCTTATGAAAGTTTAAGGAAAGCATTGAAGGAAAGGACAATCAACGTTTGGTGCTTCATTGTTGAATATCAAATGATGAGCCCAAGTATGCAAGATCATAAACATTGTCCATAACCATCTAATAAGACCCTATCATATGATGATAGTCCTAAGAATATCATGCTCATTGGTTGTGTCAATTTTTCTAGGGTTTCATGAGAGCATTGTTAGGGTTTGCACACTCCTGCAAGTCCTATATTCTCATTTATTTCATTTTAATGACACATGAAGGAGGTAAATAAAGATGAGTTTGAGAGTGAATTGTGATAGTTCCATGATCAAGAAGACAATATATAAGGTATGGGGATATTGTTTCCATACAAAGCACATTGAACTATGATCATTGTGGGTTGTGGTTTCATAGTGACATCAGTCTTCATAATGGACACTATTATACTCAAATTTGACAGAATTTAATGATATGTTCAAGAGGACAATGCTACAATAGTGAGAGTAGTGACCTTAACACAAGAGGGAAGTGACCTTGTAGAGGTCTATTGCACAATTGGTATTTTTGTTGATAAATGTGCTAGATGGGTTGATCATCCTTGCCACCTATCATTGTTGATCACAAGTTTTCTTTGTTACTCTTTGAAGAGTTCAGGCCTTAGTGGTGATGACTATGAATTTTGGTATCTTTCTTGTGTATGGAGGTAGTGAAGTTACAAGCCAAAGAAGGTTAGAAAAGAGTGGGAACAAAACTTTTAACCAAGGAAGGATTGGCATTCCATCAAGACAAGAAGGTATTATGAATTAAAGAGATATCTGGAAGAAATACCTACATAGGGGAAGGCCATGATAATCATGACACACATACAAATCCAATGCATGAAATTCATAAAGATAACATGGGCAATGAACAAATGTTATGACCTTGTGCTCCCTAAAGAGCTTTATAACAATCAACTCAGCAAATGGATGAAAATGGAGGACAACTAAATGAAACCCTTGCATGGAGAATATACAAAAGGTTGTTCCAAGCACCTACATGGCATTCATATAAAAGTGTATTGAGGGCTAGAAGAAAATGTTATGAAAAAGGTGAATGACTATTCTAACCATGTAAATAGTAAAGATGGTGAAGATACGAAGACAAGGGTATTTAATGGACTAAAACATGTGACAATACTCGTCCAAAATCTCTCCTACACCCTCCTAGGGAATCAACTCATTTTCAATCCTGTTCACATTCCCTATTATCATGCAAATGATAGTTTGATGAAGTGAAGAGCAATTGTGAGCAGTTGGAGGGTATTTAAAACTAATTGGATGAATTGGACATTAGTTGGAAAAGATTAAGGAGGTAGTTATGACCACATCATAAATAATTTAGTCTTCTTGAAATTATTTAGGGAGTCTACGAGTTGAGATGAGAGATAAGGTTTGAAAAGGTCAAGTTTCAATTCCCCAATGCTAATTTGGAGTATTTTGTGATAGTCAAAAGGCAGTTTGACCTTCCAAGCACTCAAAGAAGATGCCAAAGAGTCAAAATTTTTTAAGGAGAACCTCATTTATTATTTCACACATGTCCTAAATTCACTCAATTTGTTAACCAATACTAAAGGGGATGCCTAAACTTAGTTGGAAGTAGTTCTTACATTGTTTTAAGCAACATTATAACTGAAAAGTTCTCTTTTGTCAAAATATAACACGATAACTCAAAAAAAAGTTATTTTATGACTATATATCAATGTAACTTTCATCTTCGAAGGAAAAATTAGTTTATTTCCTAACTATGTACTATTGTAAGAACATCTTTTGAGTAATAAATTAAGTCTTCTACCTTCAAAACCTGTTTTATTGTGTGTGATTTGGTAATTGATGTTATTTATGTGATTTCATTACGTGAATCCTTAAATGCATGTCTTATCTTTGGCACCTTTAAACAAAAAAAAAACATATTTTGAGTAGGTTGTAGTCTATGTTAACAAGTACACAACTTCTATCTGTGGACAATACTTATTTTTATTCCTTCTAGGAATATCAAAAACTTAACTTTCCTATGAAACACTAATACAAATTAGTATGTTGAATCTTGAGTTATGTAAACATATCTAAATCATTGTTCCTTTGTGTGTCAAAATAGTGGTATAGGTCTTAGAAGTAATTTTGGTGCATCACCTCGGTAAACTTAGTTTAATTTAATGTTTTTCCCCTATCCCTTTCCTTAGTAAAATTAGTGGTTTAAGCTAGTTTAGGTGATTACCAACAAGGGAACCAACCCTCTTTGGGGGTTGAATTCAACTCACCAAAGCCCACACTTTGAGAATTCATCCTATGTTTCACTAGATTGCTAAGTAAAGCACTTGGCAAGGGTGAAAATCCAAGTGATAACAGTTTCATCAAACAATTGGGCTCTATTTGAAGAGAAAAATTCTTAACATGCCCTATGTGCTTCTGATATCTACCTTCTAGTGATTAGGCTATTCTTGAAGGAACCCACTCTGATACCAATTTATGAGCACATAATTATACTGAGAGAGAGTGAATCAATATAACACAATATTTTACTTTTCAAAATTTAATCAACCACAACAATAACACACGTGCAAGATCTAGTAATAAAAAATATAGGAAGAACACATGATTTACATGGAAACCCTTGTGGGAGAAAACCATGACAAAATATTGCTTATATATTGATCTTCTTTGTAAGCACCAACCTAATGGAGACACCAATCCCCACTTACAAAATTTATAGACACCAACCCACTAGAGATAGCAATCCCCACAATTGAGCATCAACTCATCAAGATATACTGATCTCTTCTTTGATAGGCACCAACCTCCAAATTATTCAAAGGATGATATTGTCTTCACAAAGATCTGATTATAGATGCAATTTCTTTCACACCTTTGCTTGTGGATGATCTAACAATTATCACACAAGTGTTCTCATTCATGACTTGGTTTGTAGATGATGTAATTGTTTTCCTTCAAAAGTCTTTTTGATGATAATGCAACAACTTTCCTTCACAAATTTTCTCTCAAATAATGCAGTACTTTCCTTTATGATTCTTCCTTAAGGTTTGCTCTAATTTCACCACTACAAATGATATCAATTAATGATGACAAATATGTACAATTTAAAAATAGAACCAATTAAGAATTACGAAACAGATTTTAGAATGTCATCTTTAAAAAATAAAATAAAATACGCTGCCATCTACTATGAGAATGCTAAATCACCTTGTATGGTCATGTCAAGGGATTGAGATATTTAAAAGGTAACTTTATGCATAAGTAGAAAAATGAAATTAGAGTTGACCTTGAACATTGATGGACATTTCTTATAACTCTTCATTTTGCAAGTACTCTGTCGAACAGGTCCTCACATGTCATTTCTTAGTGGTGACCCACAATACGAGAATTACAGAATGACAATTGATGTTGAAGTATTTTGTTGTTAGAATTACAGAATGATACCTCATCCGTTTTTGTGCACCATTTATTTTGGCTTTGGCTTGTTTTGGTCTGGAATTTGTTTGATCAAAGAATGACTGTGATTAATATGGCTTCTTAGAATTTTTTGTTTTTGTTTTTTAAATGCTATCAAAGGGGATAGCTCCCGTTCATCTTGCAGTATAAGGTATTACCTCATGTAGAAAAGCCACAGGCCCAAGGGCAAGGCCTGGCCGATTACATGGAAATAAAGCGGTAGACAACAGCCATGTTAAGGCCCAGATCCTTCAATTTGGTCAAACTATCATTGGTTAACCAGCAACTGACGGGCCCTCACCTAACTTGACTTAATTTATCCTGCTCTACAATTTCATCCAAGCCAAGCCAACCGCGTGGATCGGAGCCCACGACCATATGATCCCAGCTACAAATAGAATTAATCATAATGTCTTGAAACAAATTCTCGGGGATTGTAAGTAAGGAATCCCAGACCTCTAAGTTAATGAATATTTTGAAAAGCTTTTGGGATAGCAAGATATTTGATTTTGGAGTTAATATGCAGGTCATCAGTTATTTCAGCATTAGGAATTGGAATGAAGAAAGATCCTCCACTGGAGCTTCCCCATCATCCTTGTGTCTGCCATTTTCACTTGATTTATTTAAATCATCTTCTTGGAGAATCTCTTTCTGTTCAGTTCGCTTTTGTTCTATGACATGTTCTTCAAAAGTTACAGAAAGTGAATTTACGTGACTATCTTATAGGTTTTCCCCTGTTATAGTTGAATCTGTAACCAACTGAGATCCATAAAATGATTGAAAATCATTAGTCTTCAGTTGGGAAATCAATTTCCTCTTAGGATGAATCTTCTGAAATTGATTCCATTGACAACCTGTCATGGCTGCAACACTTTAAATATAATAGAGTGTGGAGGTTTAAATAACCTCCTTGATTTCATTGGCAACCTGTCACAGCTGCAGCACTTGAACATAAAAGGGTGTAAAAATTTAAATAACCTCCCTGATTCTATTGGCAACATGTCACAGCTGCAGCATTTAGAACATAGAACACTGTAGAGGTTTAAATAACCTTCCTGATTCCATTTGCAACCTGTCACATCTGCAGCACTTAAAAATAGAAAGTTGTAGAGGTTTAAATAACCTCCCTGATTCCATTGTGAACCTGTCACAACTGCAGCATTTGAAGATAATAGGAAGTTTTAAAGGTTTAAATAGCCTCCTTGATTCTATTGATAATCTATCGCAGCACTTGAAAATAAAATATTGTCACCGTTTAAATAACCTCCTTGATTCCATTAGCAACCTGTCACAGCTGCAACACTTGAACATAGAAGGGTGTTAAGTTTGAACGTTTAAATACTCTCCCTGATTCTATTGGCAACCTATCACAGCTGCAGCACTCGAACATGGTAGGGTGTATAGATTTAAATAACCTCCCTGTTTCCATTGGCAACCTGTCACAGCTGCAGCACTTGAACATAGAAGGGTGTAAAAATTTAAATAACCTCCCTGATTCTATTGACAATTTGTCACAGCTGCAGCACTTGAACATAGAAGACTGTAGAGGTTTAATAACCTTCCTTATTTCATTAACAACTTGTCACATCTGCAGCACTTTTGAAAACAGAAAGTTGTCAAGGTTTAAATAACCTCCCTGATTCCATTGTCAATCTGTCACAGCTGCAGCACTTGAACATAATAGGAAGTTTTAAAGGTTTAAATAAACTCCTTGATTCTATTGACAATCTATCACAGTTGTAGCACTTGAAAATAAAATATTGTCATGGTTAAAGTAGCCTCCTTGATTCCATTGGCAATCTATTACAGCTGTAACATTTGAACATAAAAGGGTGTGAACATTTAAATAACCTCTCTGATTCCATTTGCAACCTATCACAGCTCCAGCACTTGAACATGGTAGGGTGTATAGATTTAAATAACCTTCGTGATTCCATTGGCAAGCTGTCACAGCTGCAACACTTGAAGATAGAAGGGTGTAAAACAGTAAAAGTTTAAATAAACTCCCAGATTCTATTGGAAACATGTCACAACTGCAGCACTTGAACATAGAAGACTGTAGAAGTTTAAATAACCTTCCTGATTCCATTGGCACCCTGTCGCATCTGCAGCACTTGAACATAGAAGACTGTAGAAGTTTAAATAACCTTCCTGATTCCATTGGCACCCTGTCGCATCTGCAGCGCCAACACTTGAAAATAGAATGTTGTAGAGGTTTAAATAACATCGCTAATTCCATTGTCAACCTATCACAGCTGCAACACTTGAACATAATAGGAAGTTTTAAAGGATTAAATAACCTCCTCCATTCTATTGACAATCTATCACAACTGCAACACTTGAAAATAAAATATTGCTATGGTTTAAATAACCTCCTTGATTCCATTGGCAACTTGTCACAGCTGCAACACTTGAACATAGAAGGATGTGGACGTTTAAATAACCTCCCTGATTCCATTGGCAACCTGTCACAGCTGCAACACTTGAACATAAAAGACTGTAGAGATTTAAATGACCTTCCTGATTCCACTGCCAACCTGTCACATCTGTGGCACTTGAAAATAGAATGTTTTTGAGGTTAACATCCTTCATTCCATTGTCAAACTGTCAGCACTTGAACATAATAGGAATTTTTAAAGGTTTAAATAACCTTCTTGATTCTATTGACAATCTATCACAACTGCAGCACTTGAAAATAAAATATTGTCATGGTCTAAATAACTTCCTTGATTCCATTGGCAACCTGTCACAGGTGTAGCTCTTTAACATGGTAGGGTGTATAGATTTAAATAACCTCCCTCATTCCATTGGCAACCTGTCACAGCTGCAGCACTTGAACATAGGATGGTGTGAAGGTTTAAATAACCTCCCTGATTCGTTTGGCAACCTGTCACGACTGCAGCACTTGAAAATAGAAAGTTGTAGAGGTTTAAATAACCTCCCTGATTCCATTGTCAACCTGTCACAGCTGCGGCATTTGATCCATGCCAATAAGTGTTTTCAGAAATTACTGCGGTGGAGACTGGAAAATGCTGAAAATTGTCACAATCATCATCTTCTACATTCTTCAGACCGTCATCAGATTTTACCATATGGGAGGTGGACATAATAGAGTCCGTCTGCGAAGGCATATCTATTATAACTGCTGATGACTGCACAACCAGTTTTGGAGTAGGCAATGGAATAGGAGTACTGGCCAAACTGGACGTGGTCTCATTCCTGTACAGGAAGAACAACTATTACATGCAGCTTGTGGCTACCAACGCAATGCTCAGTTTATATAGGATCTTTTGGTATTGTCTGGCAACATTAAGTATGATACCAAAAAGCATTTGGTTCAACACGTCCAAAAAGTTGTCATACAATTTCCACAGATGTTTTACCACAATCTGAATACCAGATTTAGCTAAAAAAAAATTGAACTGATATTCTATAGCTTATTCTCTTCAATATTAAATTGAATAGCACGGCGAATATAGATTCAATTTTTTCTTTAAAGGAAAAATACTAAATCATAAGGGAATTATATATTAAATGAGAGCCAGGCTTGACTATACCTGTGAACTTTCTTCAGCCTTCACAGAGGCAGGCATAATTATTGTTTATAAAAGAAAATTTAAGACATCTTGTGGGATTCACTAGCCCTAAAAAGTGTATAGAAGGAAGAATGAGTTCAAAGGGAACAAAATAATGCATTGCTTCATCAATACCTGTGTTAAATTCTGTATTAGAGAGAAAACATCAGAAGCATGCTCTCCCATGATAATAAGTGACTCTCGGGGTTCTCTTCAACAGCTCTTTGCAGTATCATTCTCAATGCATACCTCTTTGCAGAATCCTTCTCAATGCATGCAATCCAGCCATCTCAACCTAAAAAAATTAAAATACACAAATCCCTGTCAACTTTTGAATTGTGTATTTTACGTCTTTTGAAAATGCAGAGCAATAGAAAACATACCTGCACATTCGAATCTCCCAGGGTTTTATGAAGACAATTGTTGCAAGGTTTCCATGCAGCACTCTGAATGTTTTCTTTAGAGTCGTGTTCATCAGCAGAATACTTAACAACTAGAAGTGATCTTGTCAAACTTAGCATTATTCCCAGCAAGAGAGTTAATTTCTCAAGGTCCTTAGACGCTTCACCCTTAGACGCAGTTTTTCAAAGTACTGTTGACAATCTTGTGGAATGGTTTGCCCCGAAGACCCTCAGAGAGTTTCTATATAGTCCCCGCTATTTTCATCCAAACAAATTTCATCTTTACCTTCAAAAAGTAAAAGAAAAAACAAGTAGACAAAGGTAACTACAAAGAAAATAAATTTCCATCAAAACCATTTAACAATAGATCAGATTACATTATAAGTTTAATATCTAAGAATTCGTCACTTATAGACATCTATATGTCACGGTTAACACATTTTGTAAATTTTTTCTCAGTTTAGATAGTTATATGGTAATTATACTGTTCTTTTGTCTATAAAATGTTCGAGTGTAAGTCTATGTTCCAAAAATGCTACCAAACAAAAGTCACAAGAATAAATCCATTGTGAAAGTTTGGGAATCTCAGAAAACAAATAGGCGAAAATGGGATCTTGGTTACAAGGGTTTTGTTGGCTCTTATATTTTAAATTTTTTCCAAACCCATAAAATTTGTATCAAGGGGTCATATGAATAAATATCATGTCGAGTCTACACTTGTTGACAATTCTTGTGAAGTTCAAAATTCTAAGCAATCAAAAGCGATAGGTACTAAGTCCAATAATTTTCAAATGTGGACATCAAGATTATCTTTCTAGTACTTTCTTAGATATACATCCTTGTTCTTCATGTGGTTAACATACTCATGATTCATTTCATTGCTTTCAAAAGAAAGTGCACAAACTTATGTTATGGGTTGCTAATCTTTTGTTTGAACCAATCTCAAGGAATACATTAGATGATTCTTTAGATATTGCAATTGTGACATCTTTGACAAAAATTGAGTCAGATGCTCTAAATAAGGTTATTTCAAGAATATTGTTGAAACTACTATTGGTAATGACAAAGATGTTCGTAATGACATTGGTGATGACAATTTTAGTAGTGATGATAAGAATGATATTGCCAAAGAATGTGCTTGTGCCGAATATGTTAATTATACAGTTTTTGATGATGTTGCTCCTTACTATATGAATGCATTTGATCAATGAAACAAATTAACTTTAAGAAAAGCTTCTAAGAGAGGTTATCCTTCAAACCTCGAAGTCCCACACTCATTAGAGTGACAAACCAGCTATTTGACAAAAAGAATAAGCAGGATGCAAATTTTGTACAACAAATGAGGCAAACAACAAACCTCAGAGATTAGCTGACAAGCAAGTCTCCCAGCTATTTGTAATGAAGAAGCAATTAGAACATCGTATCTTGGAAAAACAGATTCAACACTGCAATAAAATTATTTGGTCAACTTCAAGATTTAAGTAAACCACTTCTCATTATATCATATGCACTTGCAGCCCCACACTACAAAATCACATACACAAACAAAGATTTTTTTTTAAATAGTTTGATCATAATATACAGCATTCAGCGAGAGTATCCACCAATTAGAACAAAAGATCAAAACTCAAAACATATTAATTTATGCAAAATATATCTCTTGGAGATTGGGAAAGATAAATCATGAAGCACAAGAAGAACAGTTTAAGGCCTAAGTCGTGCACGTGACAATCAAATAATTATGCCTTTGAAATAATCATGACACGCAGATCAGTTATAGTAAGAACAAAGCTTTCATCCATGAAGTATTCAGTAACCATTTTCATCTAAAATACATCCACTTAATTAGAAGTTAAGCCATCTGAATATGGTCTCCTCATAGATAGCATTATCTTAAAAAGAAAGCAACACCAAAAAAGAGATAGTGCATTTCAAGGCTTACAAAATTGGGAATTATTCTCCATCCAAACATAAATTATCAACCAAGAAACGTGCACGATAAGATAAACCCAGTGACATTCGAATGAGAATCACAAAGATAAGAAATTAATGAGATTCGCAATGCTAAAGACAATCCAAAGAAAATAGTGGGATATATGGTAAGCTGAATGAGACACAGTTTCTTACTTTCTTAAGAGCATCGCATTTCTCATAAAGATATTTTTGATCCCCAATTCGCACTCCATACGTCCAATGATGATAACTTTTCATATATCATAAACTAGGAGAATATTGGCACAAAAGGGGAATGTCTGAGATGGATATTTTGATGATATTTTTTTGTCTTGATGAGGTGATAAACAAATTTCCTTTGCAGCCATGAATGATGTTTTTAAAGGAAATTTTAATCGTAATTGGCATTTTTGAGCTTACAATGCCATAGCTGAGATTGAAGATAATTTTCAAGCAGGAATGTCTCCTCTTTCTTGAGATTTTCCTCTTTCTTGAGATTTCTGAAAACTGTATATTGTTCTCCCCTACACAACAATGGAATTCTTATTTGTACCTACAAAGTGAAGAACACCCTTATCTACAATGAACAACATCAAAATTTCCTCCCACAATGTAGGTGACATCGTTTGGAGAAGTATAATGGAATTCTTATTGTCACCTTCATTAGGTTCTTAGTCATCCTTTGGAGAAGTATAATGTGCATCACTTTTAAGGAGCAGTTTACTTTGATACTAGTAGGGTTTTAGAGTAATGTACAATGTGGATCTACATAGAAATGTTCTATGTGATGCCATTTATTTTCTCATAAAAAGGTCGAATGGGGTTCTATGAAGTCTTGGGTTTAAAGTGTTAACATAAATTAAATTCAACAACACAAACATTCAACCCCTCAATAATATTTTTACTTTTAGAGTCCTTAGGTCCTTCTCACCTATATGGCCAATTCTTTGGTGCCACAACATTGTTTCGTCTATAGATACTTTTCTCTTAACAACAATAGATCACTCAAGCACCCATAAAACATGAAGTCATTAAAAATAGGCACAACATTCCTCTTTTTTGTTGGTTATGATGGCGAGGGTATATATTCTATAAGTTTCTTCAATATAGAAACAAAAGAACCATAGCACTAAACAATGCATTCATATATAGCAAAAACATAGTGCCCACACAAAACTCTTAGTAAGCACTATAGATCCTCACACCATCTTACACTATCTACTAGAAAAAAAAACATACACGCATGCATCATTGAGTTTATTATTTAATAATAGATTCTATGCCAAATTAGGAATGTGCAACACACTATTTATCCCTTTCACTTGTCCATCTAGAAATGGTATATGAAAGATCTATATCATGGCCAATTATGTTCAATTCAAAGTCATCACTGAGGTACACCTTCCCACCATCATACTCTTCATGCTTTGAAAACCTCTATTAATGGGAGAGGATATGGAAGGAAGCTCTAAATTCCATCAAGTACACACCTTCTAATGCACGAGTTTCCAAGGTCGTGATAAAAGCATCAACATTATCATGGGAAGATTTTTTAATCTTATTAAAATCAATTTTACTTTTCTTCTCCTTTTTGTAGTCTATACAATAATGGTCAAGCTTGTTATAGTTATAACACTTAACTTTGGACTTTCAAAGAGATTTGAATCTTCCACAAGGGTTGAATTTAGACTTTTCTTTCTTCTTGTCCTTCTTACCTTTCTCCTTTGATTTTCCATGAACAACTAGGACCTCTTAAGTAGATTTAGAAGCTTTCCACTACATCTCCTCTAGGAAAAGCATAGCCACTACCTTATCCATTTTGATTTTCAAGGTAGTTCTCCCAATCACTATTGCCAAGCAATCCCACAAGTCTAGCAAAGAATACATCAGTGTCATGCAACAATATTTTTTCTCCATTTTCACTGTAATAGAGTACAGCTAGGCCACAATCATATTCAATGCATCAAATTCTTGGCCATAGGATCACCATCATCCATTCTCGAGGTTCATAAGGTCTTTCTCAAGAAACTCATATTAACCAAGGATTTAGTCCAGAATTCTCCCCTTTTTACAAGGACCTTGTACAGTGGCTTCTTCATGTCCATTCAACAAAACAAAATATGTCAAGCAAAGCTTGATGAAGATTTTTTCCATTTTGTCTAATAGATCTCAACCAAATTTTGATATTGAAATGTGTTTAAATTTAGAGACAAATCCTAGATCTCTCTCTACAAGCATACCCTCGATTTTGAGCTTCCACAACTCAAAGATAGTGCTTCTAAACTACTATGTCTTTATTCTCAATGTGTGTTATTTTTTGCAACAAGATCTTTTGCAAGCTCTTGGTTAATCTAAAATTAGTACATAAAACCTTATCCCTAGCACCTAAGACTTGAGGTGATCAAGATTTGATACCAAATAAAAGGAAGAAAAGGTATAAAATATTCTTTCTACACTAATCTATGAGAGGAGGTATACATGTAAAAATAAAATTGATCATACAATTACAAAGAAATAAACACATTAATAATATACCATAGCATAGTGATTTACATGGAGGAAACCATTTTGGGAGAAAAAACCCATAATCTAAAGTAGCTCAATATATTATTCAATAATCAATGGTCCCAATACACTTGCAAAATATAAACCTTTATAGAAGTATTATCTATGAGAGATATGGAGCAATTCTAGCAACACAATAGTATCTACAAAATTTATTATGAAACCTCCATCTCGAGCACCCAATCAATAGAAGTAATAAAGGAAACCATCAAATGGTAATTAAGAAATCATATGTTAAAACCACCCAAAATATGGCACCAAAATCCCTAATAAAAATCCAACACCCAAATCCCAAGACAAGTCCATGGGCTAAAAATAGCGTATTCCTTTCCCCCTACCATAAACTCATCATAATATTCAAAAACTTGGGTAATACATTTTGGTTCTATTATCTCCTCTCAAAGATGCCTAATGGCATATCATAACATGCATGATAAGTCAGTCATCAAGTATAACTCCTTATTACAAGTCTCTTATGTGTCATATATACTCTTACATTTTTAATCAACTTTTGATTTGGGAATCCAATTGAGACCACCTTTTTATATTATAGATTTTGAAGAGGTCCATGTCACTATAACCTACCTACTTCAATTAGAGCTCATTTTGACGTTATTTCAAAATCAAAATTGACCTCTAAAATCTTGAAATTATATTTTTTTGTTCTTTAATATTAAGATGGAAGATTGAAACAACCTTACTAACAATTTTAATTTATGTTTATAAATAACTCTCAAACAAATGAGTTGGATCTGATATAAAACTATCCAACCCTTATATTTTATGGTCAAGGAGTATTCTACTATCCAACCCTTATATTTGATACTTTTTTGCAGTACAAGTGTCCATGAATGAAAATGTTAGCAAACATTTTTGGTTTACTTTAAAACAAGGGCTTGTTCCTTTAAGTGGTATGAACTTTTTTGATGTTTGGGGTGGCTTTTGTATTGGTATAATTTATTTTTGAAGTCAATTCTAAGTCTTGTAATTTTTTCTAAACTTCAATGACTATCATAATATTAATGATAGATAAAAGATATCATATCATACTGAACAAGGTACCTTACATGCTTTGCAACAAGAATTTGAGAAACTAGCAAGAAACTAATTACATGTTAGACCTTGCAATAGTCTTCATAAATTGAGGTTAAAGTCCATTAATTATATTGGCAAAAATAATAGCCACATTTATAAAACATAAATGTAACAAAACATACCAGCATAAATTGAAAGCAACAAATTGTAAGCACCAATTTATCAGTTATTTAGTAGGTTACTCACTCAATGTACAAAACCTTGTGAAGTAGCCAAAGTCCATCATTACCCTCACTGTGGACCTATAGCTTGGGATTCTTAATCTTTTCTATCTTGCCTTCAAGTTTATCGACCCTTTTGAAGTGACCTTGCAAATCCAGTCATGCCTCCTTTTATCCCATAGCACTAAATGCTCTGTCTACAATTAGATAGGACTAAGTGTTCAGTTACAAATGTTTATAATTGAAATAAGGTAACTGAATCTTTAGTTATGAAGTGGTGGTGTCTTTGTATCCTCTAGTTGAGCAGAAACATTCACCTCTCATTTCAGTGTTAGTAGCACTACTACATCAACTCGGTGCACCAGAGACAAAACCCTTTACGGATGAACCTGTTGTCTTAGGGATGAAATCCTCAGAAGTAGTATGTGGTGTATGTTGAGAGCAGATTTGTATGGAGTAATTTTAGACTTGTAGGTTATAGAGTGCATCAGAATCATCAAATGCAACCAGTTCTGTATTAGTCAGTAAGTATAGAGTTTGTATACTAGGAGTTTTGATGGACCAGTTCTGTATTAGTTAGTAAGTATAGAGTTTGTATGCTACGAGCGCCCAGGAAGGAATATCATGTTGTTTAGTTCAATCTTAATATTTGTCTATGACTGAAAAAAATAATAATAAATGTGTCTCTATGTTGGTTAGAATAGTTCTGGGTTTGCTTTTCTATAGTGTTTGCTAAGGTAATTATAGTAGCATATTTAGTTTAGTCTATTATAGCGATTTAAGGACAGTACATCCCCTTTCGGAACCTTGACCTCACTAGCACCACCATAATAATCATGGTTGTAGGTATAGAATTAGCGTTGGTCCGGTTGGCTCTTTTGGAGAAATGAATAGATGCAGGTGCCCTGAGGTCCAAAATTAGGCTGGGAGGATGCCCTTTTGGAGGAGGCTTAAATAAATAAGCCTAGATATCTAGTTGAGAAGATCCAAGGGTTAAATAAATAAGCCTTGTTCATGGTGATCCATAGTGACGCTTATACTAGATATTTGTGTGGAAGAGAAACTACTTTGAAGATAAAGTCTCCATGCCTTGCAGTACCTGGTAGAGCAGGTTGTCTGTAGAGATACAAGAATCCAAGGATTTTGATGCTCTATGGTCTACTTCAGAGACATATAATGAACCTGAAAAGTAGGCTTGGCTTAAGAGAAACTTGTTTGCTATGGTCTTATGGTCATCCCCCTGTCCTATAATAAAATAACTTCCATGACCAAAAAGAGTAGCGTACAGTAATAGAAGAGAAACTAACAATGAAGGATGATTGAATTGAGGGGCACTCAAGTTAATATCAGCATGCCGCTAATCAATGGTTGACATTGGGTACAACCATTTGTTAATATCAGGAGGTTTCTCTTTTGATCCACCCACATAGCAGCAGGGAGTCTTTCTAGGGTTTTATGGAAATTTGTTGAAGGAATCTTCCTCCTTTTCAAGGCATGAATAATGTTCAGCTGGTCAAGACACCCACGTTGCAGGAACAAAGCCATAAGCAATGGCACGTTGAGGATATCAAGATAAGGAAAATCCACATTGCAGAGTTTTGGGAGAGATTGCAGAGGCACGTTAATGTCAAAGAGAGGAGTAATCTCAGGAATCAAAGGCAGATTATTACCCACGTGTTGAGAGGTTTTCAAGAGGTATTTTTCAGCATGGCTTCATTAACAGGTCTGTTAGTATTTCCCATAGAATCGTGACTTTGTTTTGAACGAGTGCCATGTTTTGCAGATGTAACATGATGACTATGCAATAAATGTATAGAATAGATCAAAATATGATATACATTGGTCAGAATTATGGGTCTAAGATGGGCATTTAAAACCCTTGTTTAAAAAACAAATCATTTGCTAAAGACCTAGTTATTGTCAATGTTCAAAACAAATGCTAGGAGATGTTGTGCGATGCTTCATTGTGGTGTTGAATCGGGATCTGCTTGCTTTGTCACAGTGATGGGGTAATAATTTGATATGAGCAATTTTCTTTGTAATAGATCTGAATATAGGGGCTATGGATGTTTAAAAGGTAAGATGTTAGTAACAGTCATATGAACTTTAAGTAGGCACAGTTAGCAGAGGCAACATTTTTGGTCTATAGTAATCATAATCAAGGGTAGAACTTCATGACATAAGGCATGACAGAAGTTTACAAGGTTGATGACATGAAGAGTTATCGACAGTGACTCATCTCTGCACAGAAAAAAAGATAGTCAGGCTTTCAGAGCACAGTATTGAATAAGTTTCAGACAGTGAATGCCTCTCTCAAGACTGAATTTTGGAGATATGAGGGAAACATTGCAGCAGAGAATGAACATAGCAGGTGGTGTCCAGAATGTCAACATTTTCTCTCTTGGATTCTTGCTGCAAAACCTGCAACAAGAATGTCAATTCCTGATATATGAAACCACAAATGTATTTTGAAGAAATTACCTGAAGATTTGACAATGCAGCTGATATAAGTGACTATCAGTTTGACAGTTTGAATCAACAACAGCAAAGTGGTCATGAGATTATGAGAATAATTGTTGAATGCTAGGATATCAGTACCAGGCGTTGGTGGGATGGGCCTTTACATTGGAGGAAGCCTAGATTTTGATAAGATAGACCTGAAGAATGATGATGCAGACCTAGATGTTTCATATCAGTGGGGAGGTTGTTTGTGTCATGTAGCTCTATGGTTGTGTTTGAGGGAGCTAGGTCATGAGGTGGAGAATCAAGTTTAAAGGCAATTTAGAATTCCAATATCAGGTTTATACCTTTGGCCCTGAACAAGTGTTTCTTACTATTGAGAATGACATAATATTTAAAGACAAAAGTGAATAGGCTATGGCAGATGACAATTAGGAAGTAGTATTCTACACATGACAGGGTGTTGTAGTCATGAAACCAAAGGATAGTATACATGATCAGACTACCATAACAATACACTGTTGAAGCTTTTAAGGTATGGAGGTCACCAAATGGGGGCAATCAAGTGACAAATAACAGTGATAGCAGGGTAAAGAACACAGTTGGTCAGAGCAATAAAAGGGGCAGTTTACAGACTGAAGAAGACAGCCACCACAGTTAAAGTCCCAATATAAGACAGCCATAAAACACAAAGCAGTGTCATAACACTCAAGTCAAAGTAAGATTTCATGAGACATCGGTGCTACAGGAAAGCTACAGGGTAGTTAATGTTCCAAGGTAAGCAATGCTGATAAGTCAGTAACACCACAGTTGTTAGCTGCCAGTCTATGAAGAGGGGAAGAAGGATGTTTCATTGTCATGATCAAATCATCCAAGTTTGGACAATAGACTTGAACAGGGCAGCTACATGTTTGATAGGTCATGATGTCAATACACAAGAAGATAATGACAATAAAATGGACAGTAGACCTGAAAGGGACAGTCACAAGACTGTGATGTAAACAAAGCTAATGTCGGTCAAACAAGTACAATGGCCAGTCATAGTCATTGTAAATGGACAGTGCATAATTAACATGAACAGGCCCATCATGATATAATAGTCTTTCCAGTCAAATAGAGGACAGTTTGGCATAACAGTGTACTGTAGACAGAATTAGAGAGACACAGGGCAGTATGCCAGTTTCAAAGATAGTCATCTCATGTTAAGGGCAGAGATTGTGAGCAGTCCATGAAGAGTGCCCTATCAATACATTGCATTTGAAGACAGTCAACACACAGGTTGACAGGGCAGTCTTTACATAAAAGGGGGAGAGATATGAGAAGGACAAAGGTGTATAGAAATGTAGAACAGCTATCTCATAAAAGGAAAAAATGCAAAGGTAATGGGCAGTGTAATGATAGCCTACAGGTCAGCTATGCATTGTCAAAGGGAGGGCAGCTACAGTCACTGTCATATGCACTGTAGAAGACAGTTCAAGAAAGTATGCCATACCTTTTGAAAAGAAGACTGTAATGAAGCCATTTCTAAAGACATGCGAGTCTACAAAACCTAGAGCTAATAGGTTGTGAAAAGACAATTGCCTCTAAGACCAGTTCAAGATTATCATGAAATTGAAGTTAAAGAACAGACCTACTGACATCACAGCCCTAGTTGTGATCTGGTCCCTAAATTTTGTATTGTCATGTTGATATGGATATTCAACTGTATGTGAAACTTAACTATCATAACAGTTAGCCCTAAATTTGTATATTGTTGTCTTGTATATTGTTTCATCTAGATATAAAAATAGATGTTTTAGTTAGTGTTAAGGGTAATCGTTTTGATGATACAATGAATGAGGTTAATTATATGGTGTTTATGAATGTGTTTTTTATGATTTCCTTTATGGCTATATGATTGAATTTTATATGGAAATGCTA
>CM021101.1:90570625-90590199 GCA_007115665.2 Sequoiadendron giganteum | reverse complement strand
TTCTGTGTTTCATTTACACCACTATGACCCATATACTATACATGACCATCTATATTATGATTTATATTAAGCACATATTTTGACATTCTATGCTATGTTTGAGTTAAAATCTGTTCTGCAGCTTGCTGCCCTTGCCAAGATTGAAATTTGCAATTATATGCTGATAATTTCCAGTTATGGGTTCTATAGAGTAATGGTTCTAACCCCACCTTTGAAGTTCATATGATCACTGCAAATTACCTTTTGAATTATGGAATTCCTGCATTTACTAATTTGTGAGAGTCTACATTTATTACCAATTTTCTCATGCAAGATGGGTCAATTGAATCTAAATCTATACAAGAAACCTAGTGATTGGTTGACTGATATAAAAGAAAAGCCATGCTAATTTTTTTGTTTTTTACTTCAAAAAATTCTAATGGCATAATCCATTGTGTTAGAGGGAAATATTATTGCAATTGTAATAAAAGGCATAAGCCCTAATGCTTGACTAAATGACACATAAAAGTGATAGATACTTAAACAACATGTGTAAAGGTGCAAGTGACTACTAGGATAAACCCGAGGGTTCAAATTATAAACAAATTCTTTGGCCAAAGTAGTTAATTTAAATAGGAGAGGACTATTTGAGTTAAAATTGAGTCACATCATGGGTAGGACATATGCTTAGATATTTTGCTTGAGGCATGAATAGGTTGCATGTGTCAATTATCCCATAGCTACACAAATTTCACACATGTTGGCCATGGATTTTTAGACTCTTCGTGATGGGTCGAGCTCCCTTCGTGGGGTAGCACGGGGAAGCCTATGGCTTCGTGGCAAGGTAGAAATCGTCTCAGTGATGCTCTCTCTCCCTCTACCCTCTTCTGCTTTAGATTAAGGAGAAAGGGCGGAGGAGGTTTGTCTTAATTGCTTTATTTCAAATTTGGAATCTAATTTTATTTTGTTATTGGTTAAGAAGTAAATAATTCTTACCTCAGTTTATAAACCTTTTGATATCATGCCCTAATACTAGGAATGTGGTAGCTGCTATGATAAAATGATCATATGCAAATCCAGTGGTATGTGTTAACTTATTATGAATACAATTTTCATTCTTATAGATGCTGCTAGAACCTAAAAATTTCATCAAAAAAACCTAAGTGATTTCCACTACTTCCGTTTAAACCTTAAGGTTTTTTCCCATTTGGACCTAATATTCTCACTATCTTCTTCATGAAAATGCATTCTACCCCCATCAAAATATTCAAGCACTTATGTTCCTTTTGCCACTGCCTTTAATTTCATATTCTATATTACTTACCGCTTTACCACGGCCTCCCACAAAGGGGTTCGCAGTATAGCGGTAGCAGTTTGCAGCGGGTAGAGAATAGTCACCACCACACTGCGCGCGGTCAATTCATTGACCGCGGTATCGCGGTGGCGGTGAGTTGACAATAGTCAACAGGGAAGCGGTGGTGTGCAAGATGGTTACCGTGCAACCGCACACAGTTAGCATAGTCACCGCGGTATAGCGGTAGCAGTCAAGGAGCGGTTGGCAAGGAGATACCGCAATACCGTAGCCGTCAAAGTAGGTAACCGCAGTAAGGCGGTGAACGGGAGGTAAACAGCGAAGCAGCTACCGTGGTACCGCTGGCGGTCAAGCCAGTGACCGCGGTAGCACGGTGGATAAGGATAGGCGGTGAGTTAGCAACGAGGAGAATAGTTAGCGGTTTGAAGAACGACCACCACAGTACCGTGGGAGGGTAAGGAGGAGACTGCGGTGGTGGTGGTAAGAGGAGATGGAAGTCGTGATAGTCGGTGGTGGGACCCGTCAAAGTCAAAATGGTGAAAGAAATAAAGAAAGCCATGGAGACATAAAGTATTAAAAGCAGATAAAGTATAAAATGAAATGAATAGAGGCGGGAAAAGATATACTCGAAAAATCAAAAGAATGACTATTGTAAAATATTTAATTTGCCGATTAGGCAACTAATTAAATATTTTAGTCTCTTGATAGAATATCAAACGGATGTAACAGAAAACTGAAGGGTTGTGACTCTTTGAATTTTATTGTATAAATCTATTGTAAAAGAGATAGAGAAAGGAGGAGGAGAGTAGGAAGGAGATTTCTAAAATTGGGAATGTAAACAATGACAGATCTTTCTTGAAACAGAGCAATGGAAACTAATGTTTTTAATTGGTGAAAACTTTCTGGTTCACTTGTTGAGATGCTATAATTTGTATTATTTTTAATCTTGGTTCTCTCCAATTCGAAATATTTTGATCATTTGAGTTAATGTATCAAGCATAAATTTTGATTCATCAAGGTGCATGTTTTCACTTTGTGTGATTTTTATTTGCTGGTGTCTCAAGTCAGAATTAAATTCCTTCAAGTAAGTCACAGTGTTTGAGAGATTTTTTTTGGATAATTTAATAAGAACCAGGATAGAAAAATATCCTAGCATAATTTATGCAAGCCATAAATAAAATGAAATTATATGCCAATCATAAGATATTATTTTATAAAGTGCCTAACAACTTGAAATTAAACTAGAGAAGGAAAACACATGCCATTTTCTATTTTTGACTCCATTGCCCAATAGATATAAGGCACTGATCTATCATGTCCCAGAGGATGGAATTCATTATAAACAGTTTATTCAAAATCCTTTCATTCGTGTAGTAGGAGTAGGATTAGTTATAGTGGTTTTTATCTGTCCACTACCTTTTGCCATTGTGGATAGATTCCTTAACCAGGAAATACTTTTTTAATTTGCATCATTCACATAGGTTCACCCACCTAGGTCTAGCAGAACCTAAAGAGCAGAAGGTACAATTGCATCAATTGGCCTTGTACATTGGCCAAAAGTGTAGTAAGAGCTTGGAAAACTCTTCTGGTTAAAACCTGCATTTTTGAGACCCAACAGATACAACCATTGAATTTTTTGCTTAGTCATTATGATAAAGAAATTGTGCAATAGACATCATTAACATTCTCTTTCTTTCTTCCACTTCAAGTTATAAAAGAAAATGATATAGATGATGTAATGTAAATGCTGAAATATTGTTTAATTTGTGCCTTATTTATTTAGATGAGTAAATTACACTCACTCAAATTCTTATATTATCACTTTCAATACGATATCTTGGAATTGTTTGAAGGAGCATGGCTGATATAAGTGAATTGGTTGCATATGTTATCAACCTTATTTCAAAATGGCCATACTAGCAGCTGTAACTTATTATGATCTGATTTTTATACTTATCCCAAGGTATAGCAAATGGACATGAGTTGATGGTAATAGTTGTAAATCATTCTATATGTTCGAAAATTAAAATCAATTGTTTGACTCCTTTAGATCGGATGTACATTAGCTTCATATATTTCATTGATTTCCATACTTAAGGCTTGGTTAATTGAGTGGATATTCACTAATATCCGTACTTAATCGGTGATTTATTAGGTGGTTGTTGCATATATGGTATCAAAGCTCTGGGTTCAACACTGAATCCTAGAGTCTACTATGTTAAAGTTGCATTTCTCGAGAGTTTGGAACACATCTTAGAATTAAGGTGTTATCTAGATGAATTAGAGACTTTTTATTTCTTAGATAGTTCAGTATGGGAACCGAGTAAGGGAAATATGCTTTAATGACTAGAAGATAGTAATCTAGAATGAAATTGATTCGTATCATTTATTACTTGCTATGTATGACTTTGGCAATAACCTATGATGTGAGTGTATGTTAGAATGACTTTAAAATTCATGTTAATTGAATGTTGATTGATTGAAATTATACTTGAACAATGCATACTTTTGATTGATGTATTTCATGATGATGGCTAACTCATGAGCTTTGATATGGGTAGGAAATTATTGTGGTCATATTTTGATCCTTTAATATGAACTTCTATATATGCTAAGTTCACTATTACGGCTACCATTGATTAAACCTTCTACTATGAGTGACTTTGCACTTAGGCTATGTGATGTATGCTCAAAATTGACTATGTCAATGATGGAAGTCCTTGGTTGCTTAGCCATCTGACAGACTGTAAAGAAGAGAACTTCTAATGAAGAATAGGTAGGCAAGAGTTGAACCAACCTCATATTATACTTTTGGCCTATCCTAATGTGGAAAATGGTATCTTAGATTATCACAAGTAGGTAACACCTTGGGATCATGATTTCTATGATCTATTCGACTATTGAAAAATAAAATAGATGCTTAATAAAGAATAGAAGTATATAATATTTAAAATAAAGTAACTCTTTAATAAAAATAAAAATAATCAAATAATAATAATTTAGATTAATATTAAAAATTGATATTCATATAAATATTGTAAAATAAAAATACTTTCTTTAAATTAATTAAAAGAATATATAAAATTATACAAATTTCAATTAATTATCTCTTTTAAATAGATATATAAAATATTTTATAATTCATTTACAAATGTTTAAATAACTTAAATCTAAATTTAGACTAATTAACATTTACATAATAACTTAAATCTGATTTACTCTCCCATATTGCTTTTCACAGAAACAGATTAAAAGTGGTTACCATTGATCATCATAAAAGTGGTGAAGTTTAATCTCCAAACTTGAGCGCATCTCTGGAACCCAACAACACAAATCTGTCAAATTCAAAAAAGAAAAGAAAGAGAAAGACTATATTAATTCCCCTACTCATAAAGACACGTATTTGTGGTGCACCCACCTCACCTTCAATCTCTCTTTCCCACCACTGCCTGGAAGAATAACACTCGTTTTCATTCACTGATTCGCAGGCGTTGATGGCAAAATTCTTGTCGGTAGCTCATTCCCTCTTCACCAATTCCATACCGAATTCATACGGTCGGTGACTCTGTATCTTCACAATGGTATCAGGCAGCTTATTTCATCTTCTACACCCTCCAAAGAATAATTGCAGCTGTGAAGGTTGCGAATGGTATAAGGGAGGTTCTTTAATTTTATACACCAACTCAAGTTTAAATGCTGCAGCTGTGATAGATTGCCAATCCTATCAGGGAGGTTATTTAATTCAGTACACTCTTTCAAGTCTAAATGCCTCAGCTGTGATAGGTTGCCAATGGTATCAGGGAGGTTATTTAATTCTCTACACCTTCTCAAGTATAAATTCTGCAGCTGTGATAGGTTGCCAATGGTATCAGGGAGGTTATTTAATTTTCTACAACAATTCAAGTATAAATGCTGCAGCTGTGATAGGTTGCCAATGGTATCAAGAATAACACTCGTTTTCATTCACTGTCGGTAGCCCACTCCCTCTTCACCAATTCCATACGGTCGATGACTGCATTTCTTCACCCTTCAAAGAATAATTGAGTTGTGAAGGTTGTGAATGGTATAAGGGAGGTTATTTAATTTCGTACAGCAATTCAAGTCTAAATGCTTCAACTGTGATAGGTTGCCAATGGTATCAGGGAGGTCATTTAATTTAGTACAGTAACTCAAGTCTAAATGCTTCAGTTGTGATAGGTTGCCAATAGTATCAGGGAGGTTATTTAATTTAATATAGTAACTCAAGTCTAAATACTTCAGTTGTGATAAGTTGCCAATAGTATCAGGGAGGTTATTTAATTTAGTACAGTAATTCAAGTCTAAATACTTCAGTTGTGATAGGTTGCCAATAGTATCAGGGAGGTTATTTAATTTAATGCAGGAACTCAAGTCTAAATGCTTCAGTTGTGATAGGTTGCCAATGGTATCAGGGAGGTTATTTAATTCCCAACACTCTGTCAAGTATAAATGCTGCAGCTGTGATAGGTTGCCAATGGTATGAGGGAGGTTATTTAATTTTGTACACCAACTCAACTCTAAATGCTCCAGGTTGCCAAGAATATTAGAAAGTGAATATTCGAAGAAGTTGGAAACATCTCGGTGTACTTGCACTATCCTCAATTGCAAAATGTTACCCACAAGACTGAAGTGAAAGGGCTCTTGTATTGGAAAGCTACATTTTTCCAACCATAACCATATCAAACTTGACGGAAGCATGGCTGGCGTGTCAATGAGCACATTTTTCAAGTGGAGAAATTGAAGACCAGGTCTGCACAACGTTTCAAGCCTTCGCGAATTACCTCCATTCAGTCGAAGGCGAGCGAAATTAATGCTGTTAGATAGGGTGCTTAAATGAACTGTATCCCACAGTCGGGTAGCCTCTTTTTCAGCGATGGTTCGCCCCATATCTCGTAAATGGTCATGCATATCAAACACACCTTCGTCGTCAACCTTTATCAGTAACTTCAGGGAAAGATTCTGTAGAGCTGTGTGTACCATCTTGTACAAAGATTTCCAGAATACAATGGGCAATGCTTTGCGTTCTCCAACGAAGAAGCAAGCGATGTCCAAAAATATTTCTTTTTCCTCTGCACTAAGAGCACTGTAACTGATTTTGAGTCTTTCATGAATGTCTGGGTGGAGAGTAATGTTGTGAAAGACTTCCGTCCAGCAACCTGTGTCATCATGCTTATCATACAAAAAGGCTCCAATCACTTCCAGTGAAAGGGGATGCCCCTTACAAGCTTCCACTATTCTTCTGGACAGATCTTCGTGAGTGGGAGTTGGAGATGGTCTCAGAAAAGCGTGCCAACAAAATAACTGGAGACCTTCATTTATCTGCAATCCAGTCGTTTCGTGGATGTAGTCAGATGAGACCCCCGCCACATGTAGAATGTGTTTGTCTCTAGAAGTAATGATAACTCTGCTACCAGGGGCCAGCCAATTCCCAACCAAAACATTTGATTGCACCTCAGCATTCACATCGTCTAAAATCAGAAGCACACGTTTTCCTCTCAAACGATCTCTGAACAGAGATATGCCCTCATCGACACTGTCCACTTCCTCACCATACTTGCATAAATCTTTAAGAATTTTTTTCTGCAATTTTGTTAGGCCCGTGGAGTCTGCAGCAGTGGCGCGGACATTAAATAGAAAGGAAGCAGCGTCAAAAAAAGCATAAACTTGGTTGTAGAGGGCCTTGGCAAGTGTGGTCTTGCCAATACCACCAATACCCCATAATCCAGCTTTAACCACACCTTCCTCTGAATTGAGTTTAAATTTGAGAATGAGATCCTGGGTGAGGCTTTCCATTCCGATAGGGTGCTTGGCGACCTCGAACGGCACTCTGTCCAATGTCTTAATCACGTCATTCACCACCCTCTTTACTAGCTGGGCTTCCAAGCTGCAAATTAATGTTCACAAACGAACAGTGCAGTCAATAGAAATAGCAAAAGTACTAAATATTCTCCTCATTCTTCTTCTATGAGGAGATGCAAGAAAAGTTTGGAAATTAATAAAATTTTACTGTATAGTAAAATATTATTATATATTAGTATTGCAATATTATACATAGCTGAAAAACTCATCAAATTGAAAAATTCCTCAAGCTCAATAAATACAATTCTGCAAAAACTTGGCAGAAAACTCAGCAACTTAAAAATTGCTTAAATTTCATTAAAAATGCTTTTTTTTTTTGCAAAATTCAATGATAAGATGCATCCAACAAGTCAATAAATGAGTACATAAAATAAACAAAATGAAAATAGCAAATTGTTTTTTGTAAAACTGAAAGTAAATACTACATTAATATATTTTACAAATTTACATCTTCTTCTTCCCATGTCTAGTGAAAACTAGGGGGAGGTAGAACTAGATGATATTATAGATGAAGACTTGTAGGCAAACTTGGAAACTTGGACTTGGATACTACCTAGAAATTCAAATCAAATGAAAATGCCTTGCAAGGGACCTTTTTTTTTGGATGATCAAGTTTTTGGCAAAAACTGGCCAAAACTTGGTGAGTTTTTCTCCTTTAGTTGGCGAGCAATTTTGGAGAGTAAATGCAAGAAAAACTCGTCGATTACTTAGAGATTTTTTCAACTATGATCTTATATATAAAATGATAAATAAAAATATAGATCTAACGTATTTTATTTATTTTAATATTATTTTATTTCATTTTATAATTTTGTAAATAATTATTTTATTTTATTTATATTATTTATTAAAGTCATTTTTATTTTATATCAGTTTAATTTTTTATTTTTTTTATTTACATATGATTTTTTATGTAATTAAAAATTAGTTTATTTTATTTTAGATTTTTATAAGCATTAGTTAGATTGTTTAAAGAGTTATTTTTATTTATTTAAGATTTATTTTATTCTATTTTAAAATTAGATTATGTTGTGTTTTATTTTTTAAGTACACAATCACTAACACTAAATATTGTATTTTAGTTATTAGTTAATGCTTAAACTAATTAACTTTCAATATTATTTGAAGTATTAAATTTATATAAGAGTTAATAATTTTATTAAAGAATATATTATCATAAGCATTGAGTTGTAATGGTAAAAATGGTATATTTATTATTTTTTTCTTTATTCTTAAAGTATTCTTTATATAATAACCAATCTACAAATAATATATTCTTATATGAATTTGACTCATAATATTATTATATTTAGATTTTAGTATTAATCATTGTTAGAGATAGCCTCCAATCTTTAAGTCTCATTTGTCACTTTTTTTTCAAATATGCAAAGTGTGGACTTCACTCAAATTATCTTCACATTGTATATTTAATCCTTAAATTTTTAAATTTCAAAATTGAAATTTAGCCCTTGCCTAACTCTTCACCAATGTTTTTGAGCCAACTTTTTCACTAACTATTGTAAGTTGACCCAGGGTATGTGTTGTGCTAATGTGTGTTATCTTATATTGAAAGGCATTTATTTATTTATTTAAGATCATCAAAAACAACCTATAAATCATTGAAGAGCATTAATGAGAACACCATAGCAACATTATATCAACAAACATCATCATAGGTCTATTGCAATGGTTATTGGTGTTCTCAATCATTGTTCCAAAGTTACTAAATCAATCCAACTAGGGCTCTAAGGATAACAAGATCCTCACAATGCAACAAATTCTTCAATGATGTTTAAAACACCACCAATCATTATTAAAATTTAGATATTAAACGATTAAGGAAAAACAATCCAACTATCCATTTTTTGTCAATCCATTCATACAAGTACAAGTTCAGGTTATGTAAAAGATCAAGTCCACAAGTGGAGCTTTGATTAAAATGCAGCTAGTTTGCATAGTTTGAGATACTTGTCTAATTAGGCCCCAAAATTATAACACTATGGTGAATTTATCCCATTCATCTTAAGAATCATTTTCTCATATCCAGGATTGAGCTAAGTATCACCCCAATAGAAATCTCTTTGTCTAATTAGAACCTATTATTCACACCCATAAAGTCCACTCAAAGCAATCGCCTAGAACAATATAGTAGAAAATATAAACATCCCACTAGTGTCTAGAGCACAAGTAGAAGGAGGGAGGGATCACAATCATCCAGTTTATTTTTGTTTCATATATCAATGGGGTTCAAAGTAACCACAAGAGGGTCTCATCCATCACTATCATCATTAATATTTTCTTCTCTATTTTCTTCACCAACCACTCAAGCAAGAGAGATGACAAGAGCCAAATGAGGAGATTTGTTGGAATCAAGTCAGCTATAACTTCCTCTATCAACACATGACGAAGAGGTACAACGCTTACTAACATGATATAACTAGCCCCACTAAGCATGATCCCTTCATGTAGGAGGATGAGGAGCCTGAGAGTGAGCATCTTGATGACCATGGGAAAAATGGTTACAATCATAGCAACACCCTCAAGGAGGAGACTGGCCACAAGAGGAGGTGGTAATCAAAGGTACCTAGCCATAGCACGAGAGGCATTACCCAAGTGATCTAATAAAATTTATAAGTGAGCCACCTCAACTATAAAATTATTTTCTTGCACTTCAATTTGTAATATTATAATAAAACATTGTTTTAATATAATTCATAAACTAATGATCAACAAAATAACTAAAAAAATAGTGAAATTTCTATCTTTCCGTAAGCTTAATATGGATCTCCACCCTAAAATAATATTTGAATGAAATTAATTTGTGAGGGATGTTAGGCCAATCTCCTAACAAGACTGTATTCTAGGAAAAAATCTCAAATTTGAATGGCTTGAAGAAGTTATATATCCAATGCCAAAGATCTTGAGATCTAGGTTAAAACTAGAAAATATTTTTGAGAGACTCTTGATGTCCACAAAATAAGCACCCAGGATAAAAAAATGTTTAAATGGGATAATCTAAAACCAGTGGGGAGTCCTTGAAAAAAACACTAAGCAAATTCAGGAAATTTAGGCTCTAGCACTATCGACCAAAGAGTGTGAAAGCTATAATGCCAAACTAACACTGAGACTACAAATTCCATTGTTGATTCAAGATGGGCACCATAGGTAGATGGAGAGAAAACCAATGATACCCTTAACTAGGCTTATAATTCCAAAAAGTAGTTTTGGATATTAAGTTTTATCTTTCCACCAAGGCTTGCAAGATCTAATACCACTTTTGTGAACCACATCAGTCAATATGGATTTTATAATTAAGTCAAAGGTCTCATAATTTTAGATAGAGTCTTCACAAGAGGACATTTTAACATTGAAAAATGAAAGGAAAATTGCACTCATCTAATGACAGTTTCCACATAAACCAAAAGAGAAATCGATGCAAACAAGTAATTGGAATCACATGCAAGAGAATAGACAACATACCCATCAAAATATGACACAAGATATACCCTTGGAAAACCCTCATAGTGAGGAAAAACTAGCCTCCAAAAGTTTTCATGACTCGTATTATTCAGTAATAAACATTATGATACATGTTCAAAGCCTCAATGAACACATCTAAAACATCAAGCCTCCTCAATGCATTCTCCATGTGTCCAAGCATGTAACCACACATCCCATGCCATGCTTCACATATGCACTCTTCAAAAGAAGACTCAAAACCCCAACAAGAAAACCTTAGACAACTACCCTTGTGTTTGTTTTTATAGAAACAAGCTCACACAAAACCATCAAGTGACCTATTACATTGATGGAACTCTCAAATTTTGTAAATTTGAGATGCCTATTTCAAAAAATTTGCTTATGCACTTTCAGAAGTGCACCTGAGGAATTTGTCTGGGGGACCCACTTTGGAGGCTTGTATTTTGAAGTCTGTTGATTGTCGTGCAAAATCCATTTGCAGACATACTCAGTTGACCTATGTGAGTAGGCATGTAAAATTTCAGCTTCCCACGATAAATTTCGATAGCGTTTCAAAAAGTGAAGCTGGAAGGTTTTTGCACTGTTCTGCTATTTGCAGACAGTTTGTTTTGTGAAACAACTTCCTATTTGAGCTTGGTTTTCGCAACTAGTTCAATGTCATGTCAAAATGAATGGTGTTCCATATTTTCCATACCTAAATGATCTTGGGTGTCAGTTTGCAGAGCTTCATGATCTGATTTTCTATTTTTAGCAGATTGAAACCAAATGCAGTTTGTTCTGTTTTGCAGTTGCATTCCTGACCGCCTTTCAGAGAGGCCAACTTCGACCATCAGTAACTTTTGATCGGTGATGTTTCAAAGTAATTCGTTTTGCACACGTGCTCAGGGTACCTCAATGAATTTGCATGTCTGATGGCAACTTGCTAGGGGTTAATTTGCTATTTTTACAAATTAGCAGTTGGGTGTGTTCTAATTGGTTCTAAACTCCTGTTGTTTCAAAAGATCTTGACTGAGCAACTTTGCCAATTAATATCCGGTTCCTCATAATTGATTTCTCTGATCCATCTTTTGCACTATACTTTTGGGTCAAATGACTATATGCTTGCAAGTTTTTATGGTTTCATGAGGTCGTTTGACCAGTTTCCCAGATTGATTCCTGAGGCAACTGGGTCAATTTTGCCCATTTTCCAAAAGTGTCATAAAAGTGATTTTGATGTAGACCCAATTCATTTTTTAACTTTGGAGGCATTCAAAAGGCAGTATCAGACTGGTTGAGCATGAAACTTGTTTGAAAACAAATTTTTTTTAGCCGGACCCACATGGGGTCCGACATGCTTTGCCTGGTCGGGAACTTACAACGGTTTCAATGTTGCAATCCCGTCAAGAAAATTGATTTGTAATGGGTAATAAGCACGAGGATGTCAATGACAATATATGCAAGTGGGTTGTGGAAGTGCATATAAGGTGTGTAACTTGTTTTGGTTGATTGACTCCAAGAGGAATGTGGTTACTCTACTATTTTCCACACCATCTGTGCTTAAGGAACCATCAACACATTGGCCTATCTCTGATATTGGATGAACACACCCACAATTGATAGAATTTTTCACTCTAACTGCCAACAAATTAATGGAGTAAATGAAGATTGTGGAGGAATTTTAGAGGCTCCAAGCAAGTGCATAAGGTAGTCGTGCAGTATGTGAGGGCACCATGAATGTCATTGATGGTGAATGGCTTAAATCAATCTAGTCCTCAATGAGTCTAAGTCAAATGTGTTTGGCAGGAGGCCATGGGAGGTCTCCAAATTGCAAAAGAACAAGGAGGCGACCAGATGAGGGAACACATGAGAATCAACAAGGAATATCATTCCTTATTATCATGCATGACCATCAGAATAGAGACTGGCCCGCATCGGAGTAGGAGAAGACCAAAGGTGGTTGGAGCTTGCGCAAGTGATGAAGGGAGCAGCAAAGAGCCCGCGTACCAGCAAGGAGACCCAAAAAGATACAATGGTAGGGGACTCCCCACATAATACAGAGGATGTGCACCAAGTAAGTGGCCTGTGCACCAAGCGGGCAAGTCATGTGAGGAAGCTCGTAGCCAGTGAGTAGGGAAGACTAGTAGTTGATGGAGCCTGCGAAAGGCAAAAGGAGACCACCACACACAGCAAGGAGGAGCAAGGGCGTGACCTGCAGCCGGGAAGCCCACGTTACGAATAGAAGGTGCGGCCAGGTGAGTGGTAGGCACAAGCCAGCAAGGGGAGGCCCGTCATCACATTCATTCAACTTGCTGTAATATAATATCTGATCACAAAAATCTCCTGTTCATTATACTTACATGGATTTTCATGCTCTGTTCCAAAGCACATGTTTTAAAATAGGAAATAAGGATGTTGGCAAGGGTTAAAGAATTTGGCTTTACACCTGCCAATTGCATAGTTTACTTCATTCATTCAACATATTGCCTATGCATTTCACAATTGTTGGAATCATATACTATAATTACATAACTAATAAAATTAAAATATCTAAGTTTCAAATATGGCATTACATATCTTTCTATGAATTTTTGAAAGAAAATATCAAAATGGAGAAGTATTAACAAAATAATCTGCATAATTTCTAAGAGATCAGGGAATTTTTTGCAGAGTTATCTTGAATATATTTAAGAAAAAAGTAACTTATAGAGATTGAAGCAGAATATCGGTAGTCTAAAATCACCAGTCAACACATCTTAGTAGTATCTCAATTCAAGAGAACTAGGTCCACTATCCATTAGCTAGTAAAACAAAAAAAATCAATTCATAAGATTATTCTATTCTAATAGGATTGACTGGTTGCTTCTTTCTTTTTGATTGTCAAGAAGTCATCAATATACACTTGGTTTTCCCGCCTTCTCTTGCCTCGTGGCCAGAGAGTTTTTGCAGAAGGCATCAAAGTAACCTTCAAGATTGACAATGGCAATGAGTACAAGGTCAGTATAACTTAATGCTAATTGGGTATGATTTTATTTTTTCAAGACCAATTTAGATTCATTTTCTGCTCACACTACTTTTATTTACATTTATGTTTTTCTAATATGTATTTTCCTTTACATTCATATTCTTCTATACATATTGTGTTTACAATAATGTTTTCCTTAATTTAATCTAGGGGACAGGACCCAGTACCTGAGCAACTTTCAATGTCATGCTGTTAGGATTTACTGTGAAGCTCCAAATTTTTTCATTGCTGCTCGAAGCCATATTGCAGTGCTTTCTCTACGAAGCCCACATGATCCCCATTAGGTATCTTATTTTTGTAGTCTCTAAATTTCTTAGAAGAAATCAACAACTAGTTTGTCTAAATGTGGCTCCTTGTTTACACATTAATATCTCTTTTGGCAGCAATGGATCAAATTGGTTTCATGGGGTCTTAAAGAGAAGGCTCTCAAACATGGAGATCAAGATTGGGACCAGGTAAAACCATTCATAATCATGCTCATATTGTTTTATTGATTGTCTAAGAGCTAAGTATCCAGGATAACATTCTATATTTTTCTATTGAATTTCCAAAGTGAGAATAATTTTGGGTTTGCAATCCTATTTTTTAATACACTAGCTAAGTATCCAAGACACACTGCAGGTACTCTTTCTCACCAAATTGCTCATTTTCCACAAATTTAGATTCTAGTGTGTAGTTTAATATTCACTAGTTTGATTTTTTCTTTTTTAGCAAAATTAGAATCTAGTTCGTAGGTTGTGCTTGTTGTCCATGACAGTCCCCTTGATCTCATGACTCATCATAGGTATTATATTTTGCTCCAATTGTTGATCAACATCAAATGTGACCATCATAATATCATCCATAGCCTCCATATTCTACAATTATTCGTTGCTCATTTCTCATACATAGTAACCAAATAATGCAGGCCTAGAGCTTGGACTGCAGATGTATGCAAAAAATGATAAATCCCTGCCTCTGTAAGCCTAATTAAACACAACAACTGACATGTTGTTTGATATTTTAAACAGTCATATGACTGTCCTTTTTCTACCTTGTAAACACTTACTCAATGCATACAATAATTTATTGAAATGCAAAGTTGAATGGCCTTTTAACTCTTGACACTAATGTCAATGCATTTGTCCAAACAGGGTTAATCATATTATGATCTAAATTTTCATAATGAAGTCTTCCAATCTGAGCATTGATGACAATCCATCTTGTCTTTTGCTACCCCTATTAAATGCTCATGGTCTTGGCACATCAACTTTCTCTCTTTGATTGACCTATCCTTATGTCCTATCATTATCCCTATGGATGCACTTTGGAGCCTCCTACTACTTTTATATATCGCCCAGAGTCACCCCGATATGCCTACATTTCAACGAATAGTTTTTTTTTTTTTTAAAACTACATTGTTCCGTCGAAATTGCAATGAACCGCAAAAATGCCCGACGAACTTGCTATGTATTTGACGAACTTTCATCGTAATGACTTGCCTATTTCATCGCGAGTGCAACGAAATTTCACCGTAATGACTTTCCTATTGCATCACGTGTTCAACGCTCTTATGTCGCACATGCTCTAGGCACTATTTGTCGCTAGATCGACGACTATATGTCGCTGCTCTGACCCTTCAGCGACGATATGCCGCACGTGCTCTGGGTACTGTTCGTCGCTAGACCAATGATACTGTCGTCTCCATCCTGATGAATGTATGTCAATGCTCTAACGCTTCAACGACAATATGCCGCACGTGCTCTAGGTATTGTTCATCGCTAGACCAATGATACTGTCATCTCCATCCCGATGAATGTAAGTTGATACTCCAACGCTTCAGCAAGGGTATGTCGCACGTGCTCTAGGTATTGTTCGTCGCTCGACCAACGACTATATGACGTTGTTCCAATGCTTCGGCGACGGTATTCCGCCTGCGGTCCAGCCACTACTCGTCATGCGATCGACGAAATGGGCATCATTGTTCCAACGAGCTGGTGTCGGGAGGGCGAAATTTTATTGTTCGTCGGGATATAGACTAAAATTGAGCAACGACGTTGATTTGTGTGATTCGTCGGTCAGCTGACAATAGATCGTCGAAATTCTGACAAACGGTTGTCGAAAATTGGGGTCAAATCCATTAGTGGAATATGACATCCCTGCTTCTCACAATTTTCTTATTTTCAAAATCCCAAAGCCTATAACCAAAGTCATCAGTGCCATATCCAAAAAATATACATTTCTTTGATTTTGCATCAAGTTTGGTTCTATTTTCAGAATCTACATGTGAAAATTCTTCACAACCGAAGGTTTTTAGAAAAGAATAACTCACCTTCTTACCTATCCAAGCTTCCTCTGGAATACCACAACCCAAAGGATTAGAGGGACCTCTATTAATTAAATGAACAACAGTGTTTACATCCTCTGCCCACAGGTTTAAAGGCAACCCAACATGCAATCTCATAGTTCGTGCAAGCTCCATTATTGTTCTATTCATGCGCTCAACCACCCCATTCTCCTATGGAGTTCTTGGAACCGTTTTCTGCCTACGAATACCATTAGAGGAACAATAATTTTAAAACTCTTTGCTGAAATACTCACCACCATTATTAGATCTGAGACATTTTAGCTTTTTACCTGACTCATTCTCAACCAAGCTTCTCCATTTTTTAAAAGTTGCAAATACATCAGATTTTTGCCAAAGGAAATAAATCCATACCTTCCTAGTTGCATCATCAATGAATGTAACATAATACTAAGAGCCTTCGAGAGAGGATACCTGAGCTGGTCCCCATACATCCGTATTTACAAGCTCTAATTTCTCATCTTTCTTTTGTTTCCCATCCTTGAGAAAACTAACTCTCTTTTGTTTTCCATACACACAACTTTCATAGAAATCCATATTAACACATTTTAGACCTAGTAAAACATTCTTTGAATGAATTAATTTCATACCTTTTTCACTCATATGCCCAAGTCTATTATGCCATAGTGCTGATTTAGAATCCACAACAACTATCTGATTTTTTGCCTACTGAACTGCAACAACTGTTCCTGAACATTGATTTTATCTGCAATAGCTAAAGTAGAAGGAAAAGTATGACCTGTACAAAGATATAAGGTTCCTACTTTCACACCTTTTTCTATCACTAAGGCACCTTTTGTAACCTTCCAATTTTTATCACTAAATGTAACAACACAACCTTCATCATCTAGTTGCCCTACATAAATTAAATTTAGTTTTAACTTTGGAACATGCCTTACCTCATGTACTAGCCAATGATTCACATTCTACAACTTAAACTTGATTCTTCCCTTTCCAAAAATCTGACAAGGTTCATTATCTCCCAAATAAACTAGTCCAAAATCCCTCTGGACATAATCAATAAAATAATTTCTCTGGGGTGTAGCATGAAATGAAGCCCCTGAATCTAACACACAAGAATCGTCAATATTGTCAAGGGAAAGAATCAAAGCATCCTCATCAGATTTATTACTTACCACATTTGCCTATATTTCCTTCCTTTTTGTCACCTTCTTTATTTTTCTAAGACCAACAATCTTTCTTTAAATGACCTAGCTTACCATAGTACCAGCAATCCCTCTTGTCTCTAGATTGGGACCTTTTGTCCCTTGATTTTCCTCATGACTTCCCATGGATTCCAAAATTGTTTCCTCTCTCCTTTGTTCTTCCCCTGCTTTCTGCATTCAAAACACTGCCTGATGTGGATGTTCCACCTGAGCTTTTCCTACAAATTTCCTCTCTCAAAATAACACCAACAACATCATCAAACTTCAATGTATTCGAACCAGAAACAAAATTTCTAATAACCATTACCAAGCTATTCCAGCTTTCAGGAAAAGAACACAGAATCAAAAGAGCCCTAGCTTCTTCATCAAAGCTTACTTTTACAGAAGTTAATTGACTAGTAACCATATTAAACTCATTTAAATGATCAGTAACTGACCCACCTTCTACCATTTTTATATTAAATAAATGCTTCATAAGAAATACCTTATTCGAAGCGAAAGGCTTTTCATATAACTTTGCTAGGGTTTCCATCAACTCTTGAGTTGTCTTTGTTGTTGTAATATTGAATGCCACCGATTGTGCCAAGCATAAATGAATACTGCCTTTAGTGCCTTTCTATAAAAAATATCACATTCCTCATCCAACATTGTTGTGGGTTTCTTGGTATTTCCTTCCAATGGTTGCCATAAATCCTTCTAATAGAGATAGTCCTCCATCTGCATCTTCCATAACTGATAGTTCTACCCATTGAACTTCTCAACCTTCAACTTACCCTCATCTTCCATTGATCCCACTCAACCTTGAGACTCCCACTCAACCGTGAGACTCCCACTCAATCATGAGACTTTCCTACAGGAGATAATCAAAAAACAATTTGCTCTAATACCACTTGTTAGGGTTAGAAGGCAAATATATAACAAGTTAAATGTAGATTTGAACAATAAAATAGAGTAATAAAACACACATAGAAAACAACATAGAGAATTTAACGTGGTTCACCCAATCTGGGCTACATCCACAAAACTGCAGTCATCCAATGATTTTATTATCCAGTGTAAAACATATTACAATATTGTGAATAATGCCATACTACAACTCTCCATCCCAGACACTTATAACAAGCTTTTAGAAGCTTCCAGAAATTAGGGTTTACAAAGTCAGCCTTTTTCTTTTTCGGATACATGAAGAGTGTACAATACTAAAAAGTGTACAGTATAGCATGATCAGTCACCACAAACCAATACTAGATGCAAGGACTTATCATAACCTCTAATGAGTTGTTATGTCTTAAGTTTTAATTTAATCTTAAGGTCTTCCAAATCGAAGCATGAATACATTCTTCTACAACATTCAAGAACAATATATTGTACATGATTTACTTGCAATAACATAATTCTATTAAAAATAATTTTATCACGAGAAATAACTCTTATATAATTTAGTAGGACACCATGAGATGCCTAAATGCTTTCTAGTGTTTCCAAAAATAGACTTGAAGCTTTAGTACATCCTCCTTGTAGAAGATGTTCCACAAATCCCCACCACACACAACCTTTGAGTTGGTTCCTTTATTACAAAGCATTTCTTTCTCTTTTTTCATATTGTATAAGCTTATGTTGTCATGCTTTCCTCATCTATTTTTACCCAAGCAAGAAATCTTATTTTTAACCATATTTAGATCTTTCCCCTCCAAGTCCTTAAACACTACAATAGATACAAAAGTAGTGGTTGTAGACACCTAAAATTGACACATCATCATTACTCGACTATGTCTTCTAATATTGATTGAATACAACCCTAATTATTCAATTAATTACCTCATTCCATATCCTTATTAATTAAAAAATATTTTAGTATTTAATTAATAAAATCAATATTCATCACTATTCACATGCACCTATTTCTAGCCTAAATAATTTAATCATCTTCCTCCCATAGTCTACCTTAGGTAAATAAATCTAGAATTATGTATATATCTAAATGCCCCCATTCTCATCCCAAAATTTAAAAAGGTATATTATTTATTTAAATGACCTATTTTCGTCCACATTTTGTTTAGTGGGCTAATCCAATTAACCATTTAATCCTCCACTTGCACATACATAAGCCTAGTCAAACCCCCCCTCAAATCATGCACATCCTCTAATGTTTATAAAGGCATGGAACTTTTGTACACAAGACATAGGCCTATATACATGTGATATGGCCTTGGTACCATGTCACATATGTCAAAGGACTTTCTTTTACATCCACTTTATCCAAGGAGAATCTCCACCCTTGATTATCTTCTTGATCACTCTCCCTCAATCTCCTCCAACCACATGAGGAAACTTGTCATCCTTTCATCTCCCCTTGGCTCTCAACCAATATGAGCCATTGGTTTCATATTTTAATCCTATCCATCCATCATTTAC
>CM021101.1:90562775-90570525 GCA_007115665.2 Sequoiadendron giganteum | reverse complement strand
AAAATTATGTGTGGCCAAAATTTATAAAGACATATATGGCATGTCCCATCACCCCTTGGTGAATACTTTACAATACACAATAGAGCACATGACAATATCTTGAAGGTACCAGTGAGGGCAACACACACACCTCCAGGTGATAGGCATAGTCATTACCTTGCATAGGAATATAATGTTGAAACTTGAGGCACAATTATTACTAGTAGTGCCAGATTTAGCAACAAATCAAAATATTTAGCTAGCCCTATCAAAGTTGGTAGAACTTGATTAACCATCCATATTTTGATAATATAACTTTCATTCCCTTTAGATATAATTTTTTTTCCCTTATTTAAGGTGGTGAGCATTTCGATCAATCATTTCTACTAAATGGGGAAAAGCATCAAGCTGAGAAAGATCATATAAGATACATATTTCCTGCTTTGAACTGCCCATATTAGCTAGGAGATCTACTAAATTATTTCCTTCTCTATAAGTATGAGATATCATATAATTTTTAAACTTATCGAGAACAACCCATGCTCTTTGAAGGATATATTGAAGGGTCCAATTTTAAATTTTCTTTTCTTTACACGCTCTAATTATTAGTAAGGAATCGCCTTCAATGTGGAGGTTTTCTATACCCATCTCCAAGGCCATTTCTAACCCTAATAGAAAAATTTTAGCTTTTCCTAAGTTGTTAGACCCTCTATGGAGATACTTGGAGCATAAAGCTAGGACCTTACCCTGAGCGTCGCGCATACAAATCCCTACTCTTGATTCCCCCAAATTTCCTTTCGACACGCCATCAAAATTCAACTTTATAAAGCCATCCTGGGGGGCCTTCTATTTTACATGCTTTATATCACACTTCTTAGATTTTGATTGCAATAAGCTTCCTGGAAAAGGAAGCTTTATATGTTTCCAATTCTGCAAAATATTACTGTCCAAGCTAGTAAAAGAGGAAATTATGTCTTTAGATTCTTCAAGATTTGCATTTACTACTTCAGAAATCGCATTTTCAATTTTTTATGTTCACAACATTATTGGAAGAGGATACTTTCCTGAATATTCTCAAGTTTCTTTCCCACGAGAGATTCCATATTACAAGAGTTGGCACAACTCTCCATATGCAAGAAAAAAATGATGATTTGTAAAGGGTCGGCCAACTTTGGAACAAATCCCATAATGAGTTGGGCAAGTGCATATACAAGTTGAGCTTAGTAAGAATAAACTCCTAGCTTTGTTGAGAAAACTTGAAATTAATAAATAGATGATCAAAATTCTCAAAATCCTCATTGCACAAAGGGCACATGAAAAGATCCGCTATTCTTGACTTACCTAGCTGATCACTAGTTAAGATACGTTTCCTTAATGCTAGCCATGCAAAAATTCCTGCCTTAGGGAGGATTTTATTATCCTAGTAGAATGAGTAAGCCCTTTGGATAAGAAGATGACCTGAATACTGATTTAATTCCTTGCAACCTTGACTTACCGTGTAGTTTCCATCCCTTGAAGGAGCCCATATTAATTTGTCCAGTTTGGAAGAAAGATATACCATCCTAGTTTCCAGAATGTTCTCCAAAAGACTACACTGATGAGTAGACAAAGAAGAATGTGATATTGTCTTCTAGGTTACCTTACTTGAGACAGGATCTACCAAATGAACATAATTCAACTATTTATCTTTCTATTCAACTTTTAGGGCTTCCATTATTGGAATAAGATCTAGAATATTCTACAGTGGATGGTTACCATTCCAAAATTTAACCCTTTGGTCATTATTTACCTCCCATGAAATATATGAACTTACTAATTTCCTACAAGAAGCCAAGAAGTTCCAAATAGTAGATACTTTTGGAGGATTAGCAACAATGAAGATCCTTGTGGGGTCAGTGTTATCTAAGTACTTTCCCTGCATTGTTTGGCACCACTTGGCCTATGGATTCACATACATTTTATAGGCGAATTTTGCACCAAAAGCTTTGTTCCGCTTTGAGAGGTTGAGAATACCTACCCCGCCTTGAGATTTTTCTCTAGACATAGCTTCAAGGGATATTAAAGGCACCTTCTTTTGGTCATCCATATTGCCTTTCCATATGAAACTTCTGATCACTCTCTCAAGTTCCACGATAATAGCTTTTGGGGCCTTTAAAACTACAAGAAAGTAATTAGGAATTGAGGATAGCACAGTTTTAACTAATATAATTCTACCAGCTAAAGACAACCATCTAGCCTTCCATATTGATATCCTTGATTTGAGCCTTTCAATTACTTTTGCCCAACAAGTTGCTTTGTTTGGACCTGGAAAGAAGGGTATCCCTAGATATGAACACGACAGTGTTGCTTTCTGAAAGCCTAGAATATTGAGAATCTTTTTCTCATTTGCCTCACTTGTATTAAAAATGTGAATTTTGGACTTTGAGGCATTTATCCATTGTCCTGGGGTAGAAAAGTATTTGTTTAAAAATTCATTAATTTGGTTGGATTCTGCTAATTTTGCTTCTCCAAATAAATTTGTATCATCTACAAATAGGGAATGAGTGATTTCTAATTGCATGTTTTCAATTTGGAACCCTTTCCATAAACCAAGAGAGTGTTTCTTGATAATGTATCTGCTTAAATCCTCTGCCATAATGATAAATAGAAAAGGGGAAAGAGGATCCCCTTGCCTTACACCTTGAGAAGCTCTGAAAAAACCTGTAGGTGAACCATTAAGAATCACTGAAAAATTGGCTCCTGATAGGTATGCAATAATCCATCTCTACCATTTCACAAAAAAACCAAATTTAAGCATTACTTTTCTCAAAAATATCCAATTAACCTTATCATACACCTTCATCATATCCAGCTTGATGATGATAGAGGGGACTTTATTAGCAATTATTGAGTGCAAGGTCTCATGTGCCACAATAGCCCCTTCATATGTTTCTTTTCCGAAACAAAACCCCCTTGTTCTTGTGAAATTATCCTTGGGATAATAGGTTGTAACCTCAAGTATATTGCCTTGGAAAAGATCTTATAAACAGTGTTACACAAAGATATAGGTCTGTATTCCGCAAAAGAAGAGGGGTCACATACTTTGGGGTTGATGACAATATTGGTTACATTAAATTGTTTGAGAAAATATCCGGTTCTTCTTGATTCTTCTAATGCCCATAAGAGGTCATAGCACGCAATTGCCCAACATTTCTAGAAGAAAAAAATAGTAAAGCCATCACGTCCAGGGGCTTTATCTGGTGGCAAAGAGAAAACTACCTTTCTAAGTTCCTCGATTGTGAATGGCTTCATTAACTCTTCGTTCTCCTTTGCAGGTATCAGTGTTGGGTTTTGATTGCAATAATTCTTCCTTGTCCTTTTCATTTTGCTCATTTCTATCATTTGGGGTAGTTAAAAGATCCAAAAAAAATCTGACAAATTCTTTTTTTATATCTTCCTCTTTTGTGAGCCAATTACCCATAGGAATCTCCTTGATAGCTTGAACAACCTTAGCAGCTCATTTAATTTGGGTAGAGGCATGAAAATACTTAGTGTTTCTATCACCCTATTTTAGCTTCAATTCCCATGATTTTTTCCTCCAGTAGGCTTCCTCTATAGCACTTTGCTCCTCCCAATTTTCTTGCAACTGCTTTTGTTTCTCATACAATGATTCATCAAGCCCATGTTGAATAACTTGTGCATGGATATCTTCTAATTATTTTCGGATTAGATCTTTCTGTTGAAAGATGTTCTTAAATGTCTCCTTGTTCCATTTTAAAAAAAGTTGTTTAATGTATCATTTTTTTGCTCAACTGGAACATCATTGTTCCAATCTCAAAAGGGGCAGAAATCCACCATTGGTGAATCATCTCCACAAAGTTGGGATATCTAAACCACATTCTTTCAAACTTAAATGATGATTTGAAAGAGGGGGAATATATGTTTGATACAGTAAGGGATATTGCATAATGGTCAGAATCAGGAAAAGGAAATATCTCAGATGTGAATTGATAAAGCCAATTGAACCAATTTGAAGATAGAAGGTATATGTCGAACCTTATTGCAATTTGAAGGAATCATTTTCTTTGGTTCATCCAGGTGAACTTACCCTTAACTAGTAAAATATCCTACAAAGCATTCATATTAATGAAACAACTAAATTTTTCCATTATTTGGGTGGTGGGCTTATACCCCCAGTCTTGTCTTGGAGAGATGGAATGGCATTAAAAACTCCTACCAAAATAAATTTTGCAATCCCCAGACTCAATATAGCTCAAGTGAAAGGTGATTCCAAAGATGCTTCTTATATATTGTAGATGATGGGTTATAGATGTTAAATAGCCAAAATTTTGTATCAAATTTAGTTACTTCGAGCAACTACAAATTGTTTTCATTCTTAAGCAAAACCACATAAATTTGTTTTGGATTCCACAAAGCTGCTAAACCCCCTAAAGCCCCTTGTACAGGGGAGTGTTTGGACTTCCACATGTGCCACTTTTGTATAGTCAATTTATAATTATCATCTAAAAATTTAGTTTCCTGAAGAAGGACTATCTTAGCTCCTATCCATGAATTTGACGTTTGATGCAAGTGCATTTTTCATGGGCATTAATGCCCCTGACATTCCATGATAGTATCTTCATTGAACCCGAGGAGAGTAGCATGCACTCCTTGAATGCTTATTTGCTGGAGATACCAAAGAATCATGTAATGTAGCTTGTTGTCTTGCTTCTATTTCCTCTTGCATTTTTGTAAATTTTGACTTACGACCTCTTTTACCCAGAGACTTCTTTATAGGAGATTGATAAGGGGTTTGAGAGATAGAGAGATTGTGAATAATCAAAATATGAAGAGGTTTTTACTTCTTCTCCTTCAACTTCTCTCACTTCTTGTAAATGTGTTTCCTTGAGTACATTTTCCTCTTGTGGCAACGTCTAATTGTGGGGTAGTTCAAGATGCTTCTGAGCAATTTGATTGTAGCTAATAATTTCCCCTTTAGCAACATTACTGTCCCAATCCCTAAAAGAACCTTCCTCCAAAAGTTTTTTCATCAATAATTTCTTGTGACCAGAATATTTTATTCTAATAACTCTAGATTTGCCTCTTCAATTTTGTTTTCCTTTGAGTACTATAATAACCCTATGCTTGAACTGAAGAATCAGTTAATAGAGGTATGTTTCTACCCTGCTTGACCAATTGTCTAGACTAGATGAACATATTTGAGTCTTGAAATATTAATTTTTTGACTATTTCTTCTAGCTGAGACTCATTGATATGAAAAGATGGAGAATATAGGTTTAGGCTTTGGATAGAATGTGTTTTCCATAACCACTCATAAAGAAAAGAAACATTAATAGATTTTGAAGATTTCCTACATCCCTAAAAATATGATTTTCCATTTAAGCCTCAATATACAGGAGTCCCGATGATCGGATTTGTATACTCTTGTGTGAGTCCATTGGCTATAGGACCTTGTAAATCTGTAGATATTTGTAACTGATCCCTGTCATAAGGAAGATCATGCTTATCCCCTTGAGCAACTTCTTTTGGTTGTCTTTTACTTTGTGACACTTGGGAATGCAGTAGATCCTTCTCCTTGCTTAACTTGGGAGAAGTGTGATTCAAACTGATAGATTGCGATGAGAAGTCTGATGAAGGATGACCAAAAATGTGACACTGAGTACATGTATCCTTTAGGGTTTCCCATCTTATTTATTATAACCAAGTACCAAACTTGGTTTTTAACTCTATATGTGTTGGATGCTTTTTAGTTGCATCATGTAATACTAGCATCCTAATTGGTTTAGTAGGATTATTAAAAGATAAAATATCATGCTTTTGAAAAATGCCTATCTAATTAGCCGTGATTTCCAATAAATCTAGCTCCATGTATTCCAAAGGAAGGGCATACAATTGCAACCAAAAAGGAGCAAAGTGAATTACAAAATCATCAAACTTGAAATTAGGAGTCCAAATTTGCATGTATAAACCAAATCCTTGAGAATTCCAATATTTAATTATGTATGTCTCATCTTTAGATGATTTGTTTGAGAATAAAACAAAAAAAATGCCTTTACTCTCATCTAAATAGAAAACCTTAAAGGCTCCTTTCCATTCTCGGAAAATAATATTTTTTAAAGAATCCAAATCCAAAGTGAGATTCCAAAACTTACAGATGAGCACTTTCTCCCTAGGGTCAGTGATTTGTGGTTGCATCATATGATTTGGGAAAGTTACCTTAATGAATTCATGGTGATCTCTAGGCTGAAGGACATCTGCGTGCTTGTCAGATCCATTCCCTTCATTTTGCATGACAGTCTCTTGCTGGGTTTTTTTTCGTCTCCATATTTTTTTTTGCTTAATCTTACTTTGCTTTGCTGAGGGTTTTGATTTTTTCCTTTGCCTCCTATTCCCTTGATAACCCTTATCATCTGCTGAGCTTTTCTTCTTCTGATGCTTCGTGCATTGGGCTTTCGGATGACTCTCCTTAGGCACTCCCACACTTTGTTGGCTTGTACTCACATTACTTTCAACATTTTGGGATTTGTCTTTCTGCGAGCTTTGGTCTGAACCCTTTTCTGGAGCATTTTCTTTATTAGGGTTCTCATTTTCTGTCACAACGGTTGAAGGGAGCAATAAACATTCTTTATCGATATTGTTTAGATTGAAGGGATCTCCTAAAGGTTTGGAAACCCTTTGCAAATGGACGGTCCTCAGATATTTTTCACTATCTTCATATCTGCGTTGTAGATGATTTATGTCTTCTGATGGAAAATCCCTATCTTTGTAGATATCAAAAATTGGCTGCTTAGATCTGTTAAGGTGTCTTGGGTACCTACGTCTTGGATACCTGTATGGTTTCTGAGTAGGTCTCACAAACCTATTCCTGACTTGGGGGTTATGTGAGTTTGTGTAATGCCTTGTTCCTCCCGAAGGCCCTTGATGTTGTTGGTGGTTAAATTGTCGAGGGTGCTGATGGGGATGATATTGACGAGATTTGTCAATTTCTGCATCCCGAACCCTCCACTGTTGATGCCCTCTCGCTGTATTCCGCATAAGATCATGTTGATAGACAGGTCCTCTAACCAGACTTTGATACCTCTGCCTTCCCAGAGACCTATCGTTTTCTGTGGGTTCTCTTGCAAAGCTTCGATACCTTTACCTTCCCCGAGATCTGTCATCTGTAGGTCCTTTGACAGGACTTTGATACCTTCGTTGTCCCATAGATCTGTCATTTTCACATCTTAAGATCAACTAATTCTATGTGTAGTTCAAGAGGCATACACATTCTCTTATGCAAATGCCTTAAATATAATTTGTGATTATTCGAGTGCAGGTTGTAGTTGTCATTGGGAATTCACATAGTGGTCGGGACATCTCGTTGGAATTGCTGAAACGGGCCAAAGAAGTGCATTTATCTTCAAATTCTTTAGTTGTCATTGAGGGATTAATAAAACTTCAAGCTAATCATCCAAACTTTTATGTACATTCAATGGTATGATATTCTTCCAAAGTCATCATATTTATGATTCCAGTATGTAATCAATATGGCATGATGAAATATTTTAACATAAAATTTCTTTTAGAATTGGCAACATGTAACCATAAATCCTTCTTATAAGACAACCCTCTATATGCTAGGAAAAATATTTGATCTTGAAATAGCCTATTGATGTATATTTGTTTATGATACAGATTGAATCTCTTCATGACAATGGACTTGTGGTCTTTAAGGATGGTTTCTCAGTTATTGCAGACTCAATTATACATTGCACTGGGTAATACATAGTAT
>CM021101.1:90525275-90555275 GCA_007115665.2 Sequoiadendron giganteum | reverse complement strand
ATTTTGTTGCCAATGTGTTTTTGGCCCTGTCCAACAATTCGGCTATTTCGTGTGAGTTGGCTTTTAGTTTTGTAAGTTTTACAAATTTTTATGACACTTTCATCCCTTAGACTCTGTTGGCCTATGAGAACAAGTGATGTTACTTTGAGAGTAGTTAAATTGTTTTAAACTTAAACATGCTGGTTAGTATAATACTGAAATGACTATCATAAACATGTTTTCGTTATTGGTTATTTTTTACCAGGGTTTTAATTTTTGTTTTCTTTGGTTGCCAGGATGGGCAAAAGATTAACAATGGTGACTGTGCGTTGTTCCAAGCTGGAGATGCGCCACCATTTATAGCAAAAATAAACTATCAGATTGTTGACAAGTATGGTGATGTGACACTGGGCGTCAATTGGCTTTACAGGCTTGGTGATGTGAAATTACCTAAGACTGGAGAAGAGGAGGAAGACAAAGTTCGTCTTCCACCAAATGAAGTATTTTATCCATTTACAAGAAAGAGATATCAGGGTCTTCATTGCTTCATCCCTGTAAAGTTGCATTTCAGGGCAAGGGTGTTGAGCTTTCTTCGGGGGTTTCATCATTTGTATGTAGGAGAGTATGATATTACCACTAAATGCCTCTGGTGGCTGACCGACAGAGACTACACTAATGCGAGACTTATGCTGCTGAATATCGAAGGGTTTCTCGATAAGTATTGTCTTTTTTTATGATGCTTGAGTAGTTTGGGCTCAGGGTTTCTTTCATTTGGCTTTGCAGAGCGTAGTACTTGAAAGGGGAAGTTGTCTATTAAAAGAGAATGTATAGTTAGCATGGTATTTTTTATGGGCTATTTAGTGAGAAATTGGTTGCTATTAGACTAAATTTTCAAAAATAAGGCTTGTGATATTCTTTTGAAATAGAGATATTTTCCCACTATTCTTTACATTAAAAGAAATCCCTTTAAAAGTATTTATGAAAGAAAAGATTTATGTTCAGGCTCAATTTACTTTGAATGCAATTATGGTCTTTAATTCACGATGTTTGAAAACAATACTAACATATTGCAGAAGAAGAATATTGATATAGACAAGAAAAACTACGAGGAAGACAGTCATAATCAACCTGGCCATGTTGACCTTAAAACCTGGTCATGCCAGCCTTACATTACCTCATGAAATATAGGATTTCAGACTCATGACTGATTTTCATATTTGTTAATTTTCCAAACAAAATCTAAGTTCTGAATTGCACCTTCTTTCTACAAAATTAATGTTTTTCTATTACTTTTTGATTTTTTGTGCAGTAAATATTGGTTTATAATGCACTGTTCAAATGAGAATAGATAGATAATTTACAAAATCTGTTGAGCATCTCTCCCAATTGGCTAGGTACTTACATTATGGATGTCGTAGAACTTTAGGAATATGATAGCACTATATAGCAGAAGTTGAAATTTTTAATATTTAAGTTGTTTTGCCACATTCAGAATGCTTCACTAAATAAATACATAAATATGAGAATTCTACTCTACAGAAATTTGTTTTTTCTTCAAAATTTATAGCATTGGAAAATTTGTGTTCAGAAAACCATGAATGAGCCCAACTTAACTGACATTAACTCTAGAAAAGTTCTGCAACATATATTTGTTCAACAATTGCAACTAATGGTAAAAGAGAAATGGATTGAAAAGTTGTTATAGATATGATGATTAGCACCTTAAGCTATAATCTATGTCAAAACAGAAGCTATTGATGAAAGCTATTATACGATGTTAAAGGTTTTGAGTCACCTACAATCATCAGCGCTTGGATTCTTCCTGCATTTTATGATTCAAACTTCACCTTTACTTGATTTTGAACAAATATTATTGGTGCACAAGATGGATTCAAACCTCACCTTTACTTGATTTTGAACAAATATTATTGGTGCACAAGATGGTCATTTGGAAATGTTTCCAAAAAACTACTAGAAAAAAATTCTCTAATTTTCTTTCCACAACCTTTCGGCGTACACATTGCACACCTAGGTGCCATTGCTAGTATTATTATAATTTATGAGTGCAGTCTTTACACTGTCTTGCTGTTTATGTATAAATGAATTTCACATAATTTATTTAATAATAGGATATTTGAGCTTTGGTTTAATTTTAGTTTTTCAGATTGTTAATATTATTACGCTCGGTGGGATTCAAACACAAAACATGCAACCAAGTAGAATGGCGATGGGGCATTGAATGCTGATAATTTATATAATATATAAATTTTCTGTTTCAGCAACCAATTCTTAGTACTCATCCAAACGCATATCCATTATATATATTATCAGGAACTTCCAAATTCTCATTTTTATCATTTGCAATCTTGTAGTGAATGAACAACTTACCGTTCTTTCAAGAAACAAAGTTTTTTTTTCTTTTGGATTTTTATTTTTGAACCTTCTCATTATTTTATTTATTAAGCATATAATAAATTATAATCTTATATAACTTTTAAACTTAAAAGCAATGAAATAAATCATGTTCCAAATATATAGATTTTAAAATAAAAAAAATATTATATTATTTTTCAATATTAGATTTAACATGTTATAATATTAAATTTAATATTAGTTATGTGAATAAGATTCAAAATTTAATAAGTTTTATTTTCTTACATTTATTTAATTAATTATTATGTAAAATTAAAAAATAAAATAAAATTATTAATAAAATGCAACCATTATTGAGTTAAGAAAGTCTTAATTCTTGACATGATTTGTAGTAATAATCGTAGCAATCATAGATGTACAGGCAATTCCAAGATACTATAAGAGAATCTTTGCTCTACCAGTATGTATTTAAAGGATTGGCAGAAACTTTAATTGGGCATAACATTTTAGTTGGGATGTCATTTATTTATTCTCACTGGTGAACATAATTCAAATCCATTCAAACAATCACCTTTGTTGAAAACAATGATGTACTCCACAAAGAAAAAGATTGAAATTTATGTGCAACAAGGGAGGAGGGTTTCAAGGCCCAAATGTACCATAGGGCTTGGTTGTTTTCTCTACTTTTAATTCAACCTACTACTCAGAGTTCCAATGTAGCATTGAAATTATCATACTATTTTTTTTTAAAAAGAATCGTTCAAATATAGAGTTTTATCCAAGAATAAATGATTCCCATAAATTAAACTTAATATAAGGTTAGTATCTATCTCTTTATAATCATACAATTTGTAGAGAGATAAATCTAAATCTTTCTAAGTTAAAGATGAATCAATAAGAAAATAATTAACTTTGAAAGGACATAATTGTATAGTCATTATTTTTCAAAATTTATATTTTTTAATTATGTTATTAATAGGCAATAACAAATATATAAAAAAAAAGTAATTAAATAGTTAGAATTTTTAAAATTTAAAAAGTAAATATAAAAGAAATATTCTAAATTTATTGTTTTATATAAAAGTAAGTTTCTAAATTAATATGCGTAAATTAGAAAATATTCAAAATATTTTTGAAACAAGATATTTCTTGACTTTTTTAATATAGATTTATTTAAGTAATCTTTTTTAATAAAAATAATTATTATTTATAAAAATAAGAGATTAAAATATATGGTAAATTACTACACACAAAAAGAAGTTTATAAAATTTAGAAAAATAAGTATGAAAAAAAAATCTTAAATTTACTATTGAATATAAAAGCAGGTTTGTAAATTAATATACACAATATTAAAATTATAAAGGAATGAAAAAAAATTGTTCTTTTTAAATATTAAAAATTAATTATTTAAATATATATTTAATTAAAAAAGAAATATTCTAAATTTACTATTACACAAAAAGTATTGAATATTTTTTAAAAAATTGAAAACATTTCAAAAAGAAAAAAACATTGATATTCTATTTTATTCAAAATTAATATTTATAAAGTAAAGGAAAAATATAAATATAAAGAAAATTATATCAACTTAAATATAATATAAGTCTAATATAAAGACTTTTTATAATAATATCTCATTAAAATCAATTCAAAATTATAAAATTAAATAAAAAGAAAATATAATAAATTTATTATTACATATAAAAATAAGTTTTTAAATTAATATATTTAAAAAATCTTAAAATATTAATGCAATTAAGAATTACATTCACACTTAAATTTATCATATAATTTTAAAATAATTTATATAAAATTATTATTACCTAATTATTATTACATTTAATATTATTATTATCTATGTATTGATTATTATTTAAAATTGGGTTATGACCTTATGATTACAATTTAATTAGGGTTAGGCTTCAATTAAAATTCTAAGTTAAAACTTAGAGTTAGAGTTAGAGTGATTGGGATTAGATTAGGGTTCAAAACGGTTCAATTAGAGTTCAATTAGGATTACAGTTATGTTGGAGTTAGAATTCATAGATCAGGTAATCTACTGATTTAAAATTTCTCATACTATAGATCTAAATATTGTCAAGCTTTCTATATATTCATTTAGAAGAAGCATATTATCACCTCACATGACTGAGTGCCTTTGCAAGACGGCAGTATCACGTTAAGTCGGTTCAATTTCATGAATATGCCCAATCAAATCAATAGTGCAAGCAATTGTTTCACTAGATGTGATGGTTCCTCATATTTATGCATTGGGCCTTACCTCGGGTAAGTGGGAATATTAATGCACTTGATTGCAAATTTGCAAGCACTGATACTCACCTTTCAAAAGAGAGGAGTTATATTGTTAGAAAGTGTAATGTTTGTAATTTGAAATTTATATAAATTATGGATGGAGATACAATATAATATTTTGTAAGGATAATTGTTTTTTATTATATTATTTATAAGAGCAATAAAATAACAAATAAGATCAACATCAAGTCGGAGGGAGCTTTAGTGGAATGAATACTCTGTATTTTACACTTATTCTTCATACTAGATTCACATGGTTTAAATTTCTTAGAGCTGCAATAAAATAACAGATAAGACCAAGATCAAGATCGAGACTTATGTTTCATATCAAATTCATAGGGTTTAAACTTATTCGAGGTGCAATTAAACAATATATAAGACAAAGATCATGTCAGAGGAAGATTTTGTGGAATGAATATTCCTTACTCTAGACTTATGCTTCATATCAGATTGCAAAAATGATTTGGATTTAACATAAAACCCTTCCCCTATGAGAAAATTAATAGTTTTTATAAACCTTCAATCTAGATGAAATTTTGAATGAATACAAGGAGTGTTTATAAAATGAACATCTCAAGCAAAAAGGGACTTACATAATTTTCTAAAGTTAATCAATGAATTAATGAGATACAAATGAGTTTGAATTGGAATTTATGTTTTTTTTTTCTTTATCTGTGTTATTTGTTTTCTCTTTCATTCAATAAAATGATCTATATAAATTTTGAGTCAATTAAGAGTACACGAGAATTTTAAATTATTAAATATAACAAGATAAATAAATTGAATCAATGTGTATACCTTTAAATTTATTTTAATTTATTAATTCAAAAAAATGGTCCACATAAAGGTTTGTCTTATATAAAAATAAATTAAAAGTGTTTGAACACAATAAAATATAAATGACCCTAGATCAACATCTATAGTCTCATATTTACCTTGTATTTCCACTTTAGTTCAATTCTTTATGTAATAAATTATAGAAGGGAAAAGTACATATCTTCTCTAAGTTCTTATCGCATTACCTGAAACATCTCAATTACATAATTTAATTCTTTTGATATGTTCATTAACCCAAACTTTTGGGGAGAAATTCTCATATACAAAATTATCTATTTCATAACCCTTTTAACACTCACAAATAAAGCTCCTAATGCTATGCAAGGATCATCTTTCATACATGTGATGTCATATTTATGCAACCTAAATATACACTAAGTAGAGATTTTAAATAAAAGAAAAAAGAAAGATTATTGAAGAATTTCACTAGAAATGCTCAAATTCATGATTTCTATACAAAATTAACTAATTGTAAATGAAATAACAAATAACACTTTTGACATTTTATATATTTAGATAAATTGCTAACATAATAAAAAATATGTCATATGATTTAATTATAAAGTACAAGAATGAATTTTTGGTGTACATAAAACTATTTAAATCTTTTATCTATGTATATCTATTTTATTAGGAGAGATAATGTAACACGAACAATTTTTTGTATAATTAGGATTATTTAAGTCAGGGTTAGATTAAAGGTTAGAATTAGAATTATGGTTATAATGAAGATTATGGCTATATTGAGGACTAGGAATAGGGTTAGAGTGATGGTTACAAGTAGGGCTAGATGTAGAATTAGAGTTATAATTAGGTTATAATTAGTGTTATTGTTAAAATTATGACTAGAATTAGTTTGACTTAGGCTTAGATTGAGGGTTATGAATATAATTAGGGTTATGGTTTAAGGTTGGAATTAGGGTTAGGATTTGGGTTAGAATTAGGATTAGGGTTAGGATTACAATTAAAATTAGAGTTATGTTTATAATTAGGATTAGAATTAGGGTTATGGTGAGGATTAAGGTTAGGGTTAGAGTTATAGTTAGGTTAAATACATAGAAGGTTCAAGAAGGGTTAGCCTTAGAATTACCTAGGGATTAAATTATGAATACAAATAAGGTTACAATTAGGATTATGTAGTTAAGCTTAGGTTAAGATTTAGGGTTATGCTTAGGGAATGAGTTAGAATTAGGGTTAGATTTAATGTTAGAGTGAGGGTTAGAATTAGGATTAGAATTATTGAACTAGGGTTTAATTAGGGTTCATAGTTAGGGTTCAATTAGGGTTCAAAGTTAGGGTTAGAGTTTAATAAAGGTTCAATTAGGATTTGAGTTAAGGTTTAATTAGCATTAATGTTAGAGTTCAATTAGGGATATTATTCGATTAGGATTAGGGTTAGGGTTAAGGTTCAATTATGGCTTAATTTGGGTTATAGTTAGGTTTAGGGTTCTAAGATAAAAGGTTTAATAAAGGTTCAAATAGGATTTTAGTTAAGGTTTAATTAGCATTAATGTTAGAGTTCAATTAGGGATATTATTCAATTAGGATTAGGGTTAGGGTTAAGGTTTAATTTGGGTTATAGTTAGGATTAGGGTTCTAAGATAAAGCTTCAAATTCTAAGGGTTATAATTAAAATTGGGTTACAATAAGAATTATAGTTAAGGTTTAATTAGGGTCATGATTCAATAAGGGTTCAATTACAATTACAGTTAATTTTAGGGTTCAATTATAGTTAAGGTAAGGATTAGGGTTCAATAAGAGATACAATTCAATTAGGTCTAGTGTTAGGGTTATGCTTCATTTAGGGTTAGACTTCAATTTTGACTAGGTTGTGTAGACACATAAAAATGGCCTAGACCTGCAAACCACATCTTTCTATATCATGCTTCATCTTAACATAATTAAAATATTTAATTATATCCTATAGTCCAAAATCAACTATTAATTAAATAATTCTTAATTATTTAATTAATATTCCTCCTAACTATTTAAATAAATAAATTATATTTATTATTTAAATACGTCGCTAAATAATTAAATTATGTCACTCTATAATTAAATAAATTCCTAAATTTATTTAATTAGTCAATTACTTCCTCTGATTATTTAAATAAATAAATTTTATTTATTTATTTAATACGTCATTAATTATTTATGTCTGCTCATAATTAAAATTATTCCTATTATTTATTTAATTATTATCCTCTTCAACTTTCTTTCTAATTTTAAATAAAATCATATTTAAAATTATCCACTTTCTAATTTTCCTCCATAATTGAATAATCTTAATTATTAAATTGTCTTATTGATTTTCTTTCTAAATTTAAATAAAAGCATTTTATTTAAATTGGCAACTTCCCTCTTTCTAAGTAAATAATTTTAAATTATTATTATTTACTATCACATGAATTCACCATTTTGGAATTAATTTAAAATATTAATTTCAAAATAGCATTTCTCTCCACAAATTAAGTTATTTCTAAAATAACTTGATTTTCTAATTCATCTTCTTGATTTTACTAATTTTCATCTCACTGTCACATTTATTCTCCATCCTTGATTTAATTTCTTAAATTAAATCTTGTCCACTCAATTTTAATTTCATCCTAGAGTTGCCCTAACCCTAATGAAGGGGTTGTTATTTTGAATTTTGACCACAGATCTTAGGGCACTTATCAATCTTTAATCTCATCCGTCCATCCAAAATTACATTTTCTATAAAATGTCAATTTTGTCTTCATTTTCACATCTCTTAATATCTTTTGAATCTCTTAGTTTTATCTCATAGGCTTCTTCTTCTTCTTCTTCATCATCATCATCATCATCATCTTGCAATCTTGCAATTCTTATTGAAATCCTTCAAATATTTGCATAGGTCCACATTATAGTCAATATTTTGCTCGTAGGATCTGAGGGCATGCTTCACATAGCTGCAAATCAAGAAGGTGTAATGGAGGTCAGTCATGGAGATTGAAGGCATTTGGTGAGCCCGTTCCATTTGTTTTTCATTTATTTTCCTTTGCACTCTATTATTGCTTAGGTTTATGTTTGTTTTAATAAAGCTAACTCAAAAAAATTACCCTATGTTACATTGGCGAACCTGACCTTTTGACACATTACGGACATCAAGGTCTTGGCTATTCATCAGTCAGAAAATCTAACGATGTTAGTGGTCCCTCCTTGATATAGTGCGCAACTTTATCAGGTACAAACATCAAAATGGGTATCATGAATAGTCCTTGTCATAAGAGTATTCCCAATAACCCTTCCCTCCACACCCCAAACCATCATTCCATCATGAATAAACCTTCCATTTGGAACCAACAAAAGTCCTACAAACCCAAAAACCAAAATCAAATGTCAAAGGCCATTGAATCAATAAAAAATACAAGTGGAAAAATGAAGCTAAAATGGATCCCAAAACAAAAGGGATTAAGTCAAGAAAAGAATGAATCAAGCAAAGAAAATATGCCAAATCTAAAAGTCAATCAAAATGTGGAGCCACAACACAAGAGGACTCCCACATATAATACATGTCCACCTCCTTCAAAACTGCCATCAAACAAGACATATAAAAGTGTTGGGTCCAAACGCTATCAAAATGCCAAACTCCGCCATCCAACACCCAAAGTTTGGAAAATAAAGAGTGATTCATCCAAACGTCCGAAAAATCATTCCACATCTACCAAAATCAGTCATAATCCTACATCCTCATTAAATTCCAAACATCCCATATCCCAAATCCATCGCATTTTGGCAGCAACTCTTTACCACAAGGACTCTCATGGCATTCTATCATGATGTGCGTATTTTGATAAGGCCAACTCCAGTATCAACAAGAATAACAATGACACCAATCAACTGTACATGTAAGCGCTATCATCCTGATAAGGCAACTACTTCAGAAAGGTCATTATTGGCATGTCATGGCACCAATCTCTACATTGGCACTGTCAAAGGCTTTAGCATAGTCAGTGGTCATTTAAAGCATCAAGGCTATCCGACAAAAAACTCAAAAATACAAAAAATATACAAAAATCGAGAAAATAGTAAAGAGAAAAAATTTGTCCAATAGTGAAAACCTAGCAAACAGGGGCTTTGGATAAGTACCATGATGAGAACCTGGCAAAAAGGCGTCATGTGTAAATAAATTATCTATGTGGACCATTACACTTGGGGGCAAGTCATTTCATCTCCCATATCCTTCACATGACATTTCCCATGACATTTGCATCCATGTCCATTTTCCAACCTATTTTGATCTTGACAAAGACTATGGCACCAACACAAATCATGCTTTGGGAAAACTCTTGACATGTATATCTTTTGGTCACACCTTATTCATATAATTTCATTACTGTCATACCCTCCTTTTCACTATGCAACATCATCCTTGGAGACCATATGAAAAGTCTCCTAGTCGAAGCCATTCATGTCTCCTATATTTTTATCAAAGTCATCCATCTCTCCTTCCTTTTACCTATCACCTATCTTGGTTTCCGTTGTCAATGGTCCTACAATCCTCCGTCATCCCATCTAGTCCTCACCAAGTCATTCCAAATGCAACAATATGGAAAACCTGGCCCATCATCCAAAACATTCCTTGGCTTTGTCCCTGGCCCTGCTGCAGACTTTTATCCTCTTGTCATATCATTGTCATCTTCAAGTTGTTTTGGGATGTGTCCTTCCCATGTCAAACAATGTTGTCTTTGTCATCATCACCCATCAATTAGTATTCAGTTTGACTAGCAGAAAAATCATGGTTGTCTTTAAATTCATGTGCGTCAGCATCATTCACATGCATTTGTCACAATTTCCATAAAACATCAAAAAGTCATAAAAATTTGGAAAAAGTCTTGAAAAAAGTCCTACAAATCAGAAAAAGTCATAAAAATTGGAAAAGTCTTGAAAAAAGTCATAAAAAGCATATAAAGTCTTTAAAAAAGACCTAAAAATTGAAAAATGTCCTGAGAAAACACAAAAACATCCAAATCAATGTCAAAATCCCAAAAATAGAGTCAAAATCAATCATATCTTGTCAAGTCCATCGAGTCATTCAATCTTTGTCATCGGTCTGAACTACGTTGTCTCTATGCATTTGCTACGTAGGCAAGATTCATCTTTGAATCCCCGAGACATTAGGTTAGTCCTTTTTAGGTTTGTCCAAATAAAATAATAATTCAAATATGGCCGTGTCAGTCACATAAGTCAGACATAGTCACACTTGACACAAGACAGTCATTTGAAACGTCAGCATCAAAATTGGTCAAAATAAAACAACATAAGCCAACCAATCATACAGTTAACAATAAGTCAACTTGCCAAAACATTAGTCAGAACGTCAATCTCGTCACTTTTTGGTCCTCTTCAAGATGTTTCCTTCTTGGATTTGGACCTCGTCAAAATCTCATTTGCCTTTTTAGGATGTGTCCTTCCTGACCTTAGGTACCGTCAAACCGTCAAAACTATCAAACTATCAAACAATTAATCTTCAACAAACAAACATTGGCAATACAATTAAATGGCTGTTAATTTTTGGCTATTTTGTCTTATCTTTTTATTGACTTGTCTTTTTGTCATGTTACTAGCTACCTCGAGGATGTCCCATGAAGGATTTAGAGGTGCGATGACGTCTCATGACCTATTTTGTTTTCTTTGACTATTTTCTGTCGATTGTCTTGACAAAAAAGACTAGGGAAATTTGGCCTCTAGTATGAGTTAGGACATTCCTTGTCTGTGACTGTCTATTTTGCAAGTGGATGACCTTGCACACCTTGGTCTATGTCATAATACCATGGTGTTTGTTGTCCATTTGTGTCATTTTTACTGCCCAATGATGATTCGAACAACACTCATTAGTACTTTGGTAAATGTTGAAGGATTATAACATTCATTTATTTTTCCACATTATCTTGCCTTTCTTTCCGCAAATCGGCATCCATGTCTTCTATCCTAACATTCATCTTTGTCTCTCTAACATTTCTTCTAGTCCACATCATTATCATCCTTATCTATCTTTCCTATATACTTTTGTATTTCATTTTCTAGTCCTTTCATCCATTTCGAGAGCACACTCGTGTCCTCCGAACCCAATTGTCCTCTCGAGGGGGCATACCGCTACCTCCTCGTCATCCTTCCTCATCCTTTTTGCACTGGGGCATGTTTTTGACTTGTTTTCTTTGCCACAATGCGACAAGTTGCATTATGAAAAAGAGGGGAAAATGTAGACACATAAAAATGGCCTAGACCTACAAACCACATATTTCTATATCATGCTTCATCTCAACATAATTAAAATATTTAATTATGTCCTATAGTCCAAAATCAACTATTAATTAAATAATTCTTAATTATTTAATTAATTCACGTCTTTTATTCTTCCTAACTATTTAAATAAATAAATTACATGTATTTATTATTTAAATACGTCGCTAAATGATTATCTCACTCTATAAATTTATTTAATTAGTCAAGTACTTCTTCCTCATTATTTAAATAAATAAACTTTATTTATTTATTTAATACATCATTAATTATTTATGTCTGCTCATTATTAAATAAATTCCTATTATTTATTTAATTATTATGCTCTTCAACTTTCTTTCTAATTTTAAATAAAATCATATTTGAAATTACCCACTTTCTAATTTTCCTCCACAATTGAATAATCTTAATTATTAAATTGTCTTACTGATTTTCTTTCTAAATTTAAATAAAAGCATTTTATTTAAATTGGCAACTTCCCTCTTTCTAAGTAAATAATTTTAAATTATTATTATTTACTGTCACATGAATTCACCATTTTGGAATTAATTTAAAATATTAATTTCAAAATAACATTTCTCTCCACAAATTAAGTTATTTCTAAAATAACTTGATTTTCTAATTCATCTTCTTGATTTTACTAAATTTCATCTCACTATCACGTTTATTCTCCATCTTTGATTTAATTTCTTAAATTAAATCTTGTCCACTCAATTTTAATTTCATCCTAGAGTTGCCCTAACCCTAATGAAGGGTTGTTATTTTGAATCTTGACCACAGATCTTAGGGCACTTATCAATCTTTAATCTCATCCGTCCATCCAAAATTGCATTTTCTATAAAATGTCAATTTTGTCTTCATTTTCACATCTCTTAATATCTTTTGAATCTCTTAGTTTTATCTCATAGGCTTCTTCTTCTTCTTCTTCTTCTTCTTCATCTTGCAATCTTGCAATTCTTATTGAAATCCTTCAAATATTTGCATAGATCCACATTATAGTCAATATTTTGCTTGTAGGATCTGAGGGCATGCTTCACACAGCTGCAAATCAAGAAGGTGTAATGGAGGTTAGTCATGGAGATTGAAGGCATTTGGTGAGCCCGTTCCATTTGTTTTTCATTTATTTTCCTTTGCACTCTATTATTTCTTAGATTTATGTTTGTTTTAATAAAGCTAACTCAAAACAATTCCCCTATGTTACAGGTTGCAATTAGGGTTAGAGTTTAATTATGATTAGGATTTAATAAAAAATAGGATTACATTTCAATTAAGATGATTATTTTCTATATGCGCCTCGATAATGATAACTCTCGGTGTATTTTATATCTATTAATATTTAATATATGTATGCTAGTTTATTTTCAAGTGTTGCAATTGTGATAGATTATCAATAGAATCAAGGAGGCTATTTAAACCTTTAAAACTTCCTATTATGTTCAAGTGCTGTAGTTGTGATAGGTTGACAATGGAATCGGGGAGGTTATTTAAACCTCTACAAATTTCTATTTTTAAGACATTGTAGATGTGATAGGTTGCAAATGAAATCAAGAAGGTTATTTAAACCTCTACAGTCTTCTATTTTCTAAGTGTTGCAACTGTGACATGTTGCCAATAGAATCAGGGAGGTTATTTAAAATTTTAAACCCTTTTATGTTCAAGTGTTGTAGCTGTGACAGGTTGCCAATGAAATCAGAGTGGTTATTTAAACCTCCACACTATATTATATTCAAAGTGCTGCAGCTATGACATGTTGTCAATGGAATCAATTTCAGAAGATTCATCCTAAGAGGAAATTGATTTTTCAACTGAAGACTGATGATTTTCAATCATTTTATGGATCTCGTTTGGTTACAAATTCAACTACAACAGGGGGAAACCTATAAGATAGACACATAAATTCACTTTTTGTACCTTTTGAAGAACATTTCATATCGAACAAAAGTGAACTGAACAGAAAGAGATTCTCCAAGAAGATGATTTAAAAATAAATCAAGTGAAGATGGAAGACACAAGGATAATGGGGAAGCTCCAGTGGAGGATCTTTCTTCATTCCAATTCCTAATGTTGAAATAACTAATGACCTGCATATTAACTCCAAAATCAAATATCTTTCCATTCCAGGCTTTTCAAAATATTCATTAACTTAGAGGTCTGGGAGTCCTTCCTTACAATCCTCGAGAATTTGTTTCAAGACATTATGATTAATTATATTTGTAGCTAAGAATTCATATTAATCATAATGATAGTCATTCTTTGATCAAACAAATTCTAGACCAAAACAAGCCAAAGCCAAAATAAATGGCGCAGAAAGATGAATGAGGTATCATTCTGTAATTCTAACAAAAAAATACTTCAAGATCAATTGTAATTCTGTAATTTTGGTATTGTGGGTCACCACTATGAAATGACATGTGAGGACATGTTTGATAGAGTACTTGCAAAATGAAGAGTTATAGGAAATGTCCATCAATATTCAAGGTGAACTCTAATTTGATTTTTCTACGTATGGATAAAGTTACCTTTTAAATATCTCAATCCCTTGACATAACCAAACAAGGTGATTTAGCATTCTCATAGTAGATGGCATTGTATTTTTTTTTAAAAGATGACATTCTAAAATTTGTTTTGTAATTCTTAATTGGTTATATTTCTAAATTGTACAAATTTATAATCATTAATTGATATCATTTTGTAGTGGTGAAATTAGAGCAAACCTTAAGGAAGAATCATAAAGGAAAGTCCTACATTATTTGAGAGAAAATTTGTGAAGAAAAGTTGTTGCATCATCATCAGGAAGACTTGTGAAGGAAAGCAATTACATCATCTACAAACTAAGTCATGAATGAGAACACTTGTTAGATAATCGTTAGATTATCCACAAGAAAAGGTGTGAAAGAAATTGCATGTATAATCAGATCTTTGTGAAGACAATATCATCCTTTGAATAATTTGGAGGTTGGTGCCTATCAAAGAAGAGATCAGTGTATCTTGATGAGTTGGTGCTTAGTTGTGTGGATTTCTATCTCTAGTGGGTTGGTGTCTGCAAATTTTGTAAGTGGGGATTGGTGTCTCCATTGGGTTGGTGCCTACAAACAAGAACAATATATATGCAATATTTTGTCATGGTTTCCTCGCACAAGGGTTTCCATGTAAATCATGTGTCCTTCCTATATTTTTATTACTAGATCTTGCACGTGTGTTATTGGTGTGGTTGATTAAGTTTTGAAAAGTAAAATATTGTGTTATACTGATTCACTCTCTCTCAATATAATTATGTGCTCATAAATTGGTATTAGAGTGGTTTCCTTCAAGAATAGCCTAATCACTAGAAGGTAGATATTAGAAGCACACATGGCATGTTAAGATTTTTTCTCTTCAAATAGAGCCCAATTTTTTGATGAAACTATTATCACTTGGATTTTCACCCTTGCCAAGTGCTTTACTTAGAAATATAGTGAAACATGGGATGAATTCTCAAAGTATGGGCTTTGGTGAGTTGAATTCAACCTCCAAAGAGGGTTGGTTCCCTTGTTGGTAATCACGTAAACTAGCTTAAACCACTAATTTTACTAAGGAAAGGGATAGGGAAATAAATTTAAATTAAACTAAGTTTACTGAGGTGATGCACCAAAATTGCTTCTAAGACCTATACCACTATTTTGACACACAAAGGAACAATGATTCAGATATGTTTACATAACTCAAGATTCAACATACTAATTTGTATCAGTGTTTCATAGAAAGGTTAAGTTTTTGATATTCCTAGAAGGAATAAAAAGAAGTATTCTTCACAGATAGAAGTTGCTTACTTGTTAACATAGAATACAACCTACTCAAAATAAGTTTTTTTTTTTAAAGGCGCCAAAGATAAGATATTCATTTAAGGATTCACATAATGAAATCACAAAAATAACATCAATTACCAAATTACACACAATAAAATAGGTTTTGATGGTAGAAGACTTAATTTATTACTCAAAAGATGTTCTTACAGTAGTACATAGTTAGAAAATAAACTATTTTTTCCTTCCAAGATAAAAGTTACATTGATACATAGTCATAAAATGACTATTTTTTTGAGTTACCGTGCTATATTTTGACAGAAAAGAACTTTTCAATTATAATGTTTGCTTAATAGAATGTAAGAACTACTTACAACTAAGTTTAGGCATCCCCTTTAGTCTTGGTTAAAAAATTGAGTGAATTTAGGACATGTGTGAAATAATAAATGAGGTTCTCCTTAAAAAAATTGACTAGTTTGGCATCTTCTTTGAGTGCTTGGAAGGTGAATCTTCCTTTTGACTGTCACAAAATACTCCACATTAGTATCGGGGAATTGAAACTTGACCTTTTCAGACCTTATCTCTCATCTCAACTCCTATATATACTCTTAGACTCCCTAAATACTTTCAAGAAGACTAAATTATTTATGATGTGGTCATAACTACCTCCAACTACCTCCTTAATATTTTGCAACTGGTGCCCAATTCATCCAATTAGCTTTAAATACCCTCCAACTGCTCATAATTTCTCTTCACTTCATCATTTAACTATCATTTTTATGATAATAGGGAATGTGAAAAGGATTGAAAAATGAGTTGATTCCCTAAGAGGGTGTAGGAGAAATTTTAGACCAGTATTGTCACATGGTTTAGTACATTAAATACCCTTGTCTTCATATATTCACCATTTTTACTATTTACAGGGTTAGGATAGGCCTTCACCTTTTTCATACCATTGTCTTCTAGCCCTCACTACACTTTTATATGAATGTCATGTAGGTGCTTGGAACTGCCTTTTGTATATTCTTCATGCAAGGGTTTCATTTAGTTGTCCTCCATTTTCATCCATGTACTGAGTTGGTTGTTATAAAGCTCTTTAGGGAGCACAAGGCTGTAACCTTTGTTCATTGCCCATGTTATCTTTATGAATTTAATGCATTGGATTTGTATGTGTGTCATGACTATCATGGCTCTCCCCTCTGTAGGTATTTATTCCAGTTATCTCTTCAATTCATACTACCTTCTTGTTTTGATGTAATGTCAATCCTTCCTTGGTTAAAAGTTTTGTTCCCACTCTTTTCTAACCTTCTTTGGCCTGTAACTTCACTACCTCCATACATAAGAAAGATTCCAAAATTTATAGTCATCACCACTAAGGCCTAAACTCCTCATAGAGTAACAAAGAAAACTTGTGATAAACATTGATCAATGGCAAGGATGATGAGCCCAAGGCACATTTATCAACAAAAATACCAATTGTGCAATAGACCTCTACAAGGTCACTACTCTCTTGTGTTAAGGTCACTACTCTCACTACTGTAGCATTTTCCTCTTGAACATATCATCAAATTATATTAAATTTGATTATAATAGTGTCCATTATGAAGACTAATGTCACTATGAAACCACAACCCACAATGAAGATCATAGTCTAATGTGCTTTGTATGGAAACAATGTCCCCATACCTTAGATATTGTATTCTTGATCATGGAACTATCACAATTCACTCTCTTGAAAACTTAGAGTCTCTATTTACCTCCTTCATGTGTCATTAAAATGAAATAAATGAGAATATAGGCCTTGCAGGAGTGTGCAAACCCTAACAATACTCTCATGAAACCCTAGAAAAATTGACACAACCAATGAGCATGATATTCTTAGGACTATCATCATATGATAAGGTCTTAGTAGATGGTTATGGAAAAGGTTTATGATCTTGTATACTTGGGCTCATTATTTGATATTCAACAATGAAGCACCAGATGTTGATTGTCATTTCCTTCAATGCTTTCCTTTAACTTTCATAAGATGTGCACTAGCTCATAGGATGATCCTATAGCTTGGATGATCTCTAAATATAATGTCTCAACATCTAGACTTGTATTTTAAGTTGCCCTCTTCTTAGCCTAAGGTATGTCACCTCTTCTGACCATAATTATAACCTCTTTTAACCTATTCTAGCTTTGGTTTAAATAGAAATTTAAGGGTTTTAATGAGGTTTTATTGATGTCAGCATTTAATAAGTTTTATAATAGTTATGAAATACTATGTAATCATGGATGAATAGTTTTTTTCATAATTATTTCCCCATCGAGATTCTAAGAGCGATTGTTAACTGTTATTGATGATTTGAGAGAGATTATTAACTTGTGTGAAATCATCGATAAGATTGGGCTCACCCTTGTCATCTACACTTTGAAAGGGGATATAAACTTGCATAAAATTGTAGATTAAACTAGGCTTCGTGTCACCATCAAAATTTGCGAAGGAAATGGTAACTTGCATGAAAATGTTGACAACATTTAATTCATTTTGGATTGGAATTTAGCATTCATTTCACAATTTGCATCGATGCTTGGAGTGGGTTGTTAATGAATGCAAAATTTCCTATGAAATTAGGGGAGCGGGGCCAATGGTTGTGCAAGGTCCAATTGTTTTTATAGAAATTGTGCTTATAATGTTCAGTCATACCACATATTTATACTATATATTGTAAAACAATAGCCTACATGTAAATAGAAAAATAACCAAATATTGGTCAAAATAGACCCATACTTGAACACATGAGAACCTAAGAATGTTATATAAAAAAAAGCATAAATACATTCATGAAAAAGTGCAATAAATATTTTTTGTCTCAAATAAAGTATCATAACTATCCACTATAAGTATTCATTTATAAAATAAAATGCTCATTTAATAAAATAAGACACTCATTCAAACAAGTATTGTTATCATAGTGAAAAAATATTTTTCTTATGTGTACAACTATTGGGGTAGCAATGTACAAGGACTCGAATATTATATATTAATAGTTTTTCCTATCACAAATATAAAAGCTGAGCACAATAAATATCATGTATTTTCTCATTAAATTTGAAGGATTTTCAAAAAGTTTTAGTGTTGAACTATTGGTCTATTTTTGTTTGATATAAGTTGTATTTTAAATAATTATGTGTTGTTTTTATAACAACAAATAGTTTTTTGTGTTCAACTATTGGTCCATTTGTGTTGAATACAAAAGCTAGATATGGCAAAGATTATGGTTACCAATAGGTATTTGGCTCATTTAGGTTTCATATAATTCTAATTATGAATAAAAATATGATATTCTACAAGCAACAAATGATATTTTTTTGCTCAACTACCAGGGACTTGCCATGATTAAGTTTCAGTTAAATCTTTAAAAAGTCAAATTTTAGACACTTCTCAGTAGATGTGTTGATGTGGCTTGTTGCATGATGAGTCACACATGCAAACCTTAGTTATATATAGATAAGATGCTAGTCTACATTTAAAAAAAATGAAGTTCCTACGATATTCTAGGCAATTTCTACATGCTCATAAAGTTAGCCTGCACACCTACTGGCCCCTCTCCCCTAGTTCGCCTTTGTTATCAACAACTTTATGTTAGTTTGAAACTTCCAATGAAGAGTCAAAAGTAGTGATACTTTGAAATTTTCTTCCATCTTTAATATAGATATTGACTCATGCATTTGATACAAATACCATGAACAAAGTAGATGTTTCCACACACTTCTTCTCTTGAATGTTATACTTAATTTCTCTTCATGATGGAATCTTTGGATATGAATTTTTTTGATAAATCTGCCAAATGAAAGTTAATGTATAAATTTCAATCGAATCAAGTTTTTCTCATGAAACATCGCCACATTGTCAATAATGATATTGTGACCAAAACCCATAAGGCCAATTTCCTTTTAATCAAACAAAACCTTCGATTTAATTATTTCGACAAATTGACTAGTGAAAATTATAGTTTTAATATCCTACAAACTAGGAAGTGGGTTGATCTAATGGCCAAATTTGGCATAATACCATCAACATTACCCCCATAAAATGGATTTACATCAAACTTTATAAATGTTTAAATTTAATTGTTTTTATGATTTTTTGATGAATTAGATAATTTCCCCCTAGGGTTTTGATGAATACAATGAATGATTCTTCTCATAAATGGAAAGAGACTCATTATTTGAGAATTATTAGGGAAAATTTAACTAGGAGGTAGCCAATAAAATTATTTTGATGCGAAAGTTTAAAATTTGATCAGTTTAAAAACGAGGCTAAAATTTAAATGGCAACAATAATTACCTAAAGGTGGAAGATTACATTATAGAAAAAATTGCCTTGAAGAATTTGATTTTTCTATGCAATCATTTAATCACACAGACCTAAGAATGCAAATTCATTATGGAAACAACAATTGATCTCACAACACTTTATATACAAAACAAAATTGTAACTTAAAAGAAACAACTTTCAGTGCATAAGTGTGTGAACATTCTTAGTTCCTTGATGACCATGGCTTTCTTTCTTGGATCTACCATCCTCTCTTCATTAATACTCACCCTCTCTAATTTGAATGGGAAGAAGGTAATCTTTTGCATCCACCTCATTAAAAACAATGCAATAGTTAGTCTAGTAACATAAGCATATACATATATATATGATTATTTCACTTTTCATAACAAAATATATTTTACCCTCAACGTAAGGTATTGCAATTTTAAAATAATTCAACCCCTATCATGTTACCAATTGATATTGAGTTGTTAAATCATATATTTTAATGATCAAAATCTTAGTCTAAAATTAATAACCAAAATTAAAATCATCATGTAACATAGTTTATAACCTGGTGATAAAAAACGTGATGTAACACAAGAGGTAGTTGGGGCAACATATAGGCCTATAAAACCAACTTTTATCAACAAACAAAGATGATTTTTTAAATAAAATGTAATAAAATTGAGTTTGGGAAAATAAAGGTGGGCTCCTAACACCCTAGTGATAGGGCCACCCAAACATAGTACAAGGTTTCCTAACTGGAACAAGGCCACCTAACCATGACCTACATGTGATAAAACTCAAAAAAATCCAACTTTGATTAGTGATATAAGGGACATGGGTCCCATTGGGTGTGCTAGAGATGTTTGCATGATTTTTTTAGCATAATAGAGTAAATCAAATAAATATTAACCTACTCTACTCAAAACACAAACAATTCTCAAATTAAGTGTAAGAGTTAGCAAACAATGATAAAAACATGATTTTTTTTACCAAAACCAACCCTTGTTGCACCATGGAATGGTGGTTATGCTCATGGACGGTTGGATGTGAGTGATTTTTCCAGCAACATAATGTTGCATTCAAGTTCATTATATTAAAAATGGATTGGGTTGAGGCCAATTTATAGATTTTTGGGGTAAATGATGGATGGATAGGATTAAAATATGAAACCAATGGCTCATATTGGTTGAGAGCCAAGGGGAGATGAAAGGATGACAAGTTTCCTCATGTGGTTGGAGGAGATTGAGGGAGAGTGATCAAGAAGATAATCAAGGGTGGAGATTCTCCTTGGATAAAGTGGATGTAAAAGAAAGTCCTTTGACATATGTGACATGGTACCAAGGCCATATCACATGTATATAGGCCTATGTCTTGTGTACAAAAGTTCCATGCCTTTATAAACATTAGAGGATGTGCATGATTTGAGGGGGGGTTTGACTAGGCTTATGTATGTGCAAGTGGAGGATTAAATGGTTAATTGGATTAGCCCACTAAACAAAATGTGGACGAAAATAGGTCATTTAAATAAATAATATACCTTTTTAAATTTTGGGATGAGAATGGGGGCATTTAGATATATACATAATTCTAGATTTATTTACCTAAGGTAGACTATGGGAGGAAGATGATTAAATTATTTAGGCTAGAAATAGGTGCATGTGAATAGTGATGAATATTGATTTTATTAATTAAATACTAAAATATTTTTTAATTAATAAGGATATGGAATGAGGTAATTAATTGAATAATTAGGGTTGTATTCAATCAATATTAGAAGACATAGTCGAGTAATGATGATGTGTCAATTTTAGGTGTCTACAACCACTACTTTTGTATCTATTGTAGTGTTTAAGGACTTGGAGGGGAAAGATCTAAATATGGTTAAAAATAAGATTTCTTGCTTGGGTAAAAATAGATGAGGAAAGCATGACAACATAAGCTTATACAATATGAAAAAAGAGAAAGAAATGCTTTGTAATAAAGGAACCAACTCAAAGGTTGTGTGTGGTGGGGATTTGTGGAACATCTTCTACAAGGAGGATGTACTAAAGCTTCAAGTCTATTTTTGGAAACACTAGAAAGCATTTAGGCATCTCATGGTGTCCTACTAAATTATATAAGAGTTATTTCTCGTGATAAAATTATTTTTAATAGAATTATGTTATTGCAAGTAAATCATGTACAATATATTGTTCTTGAATGTTGTAGAAGAATGTATTCATGCTTCGATTTGGAAGACCTTAAGATTAAATTAAAACTTAAGACATAACAACTCATTAGAGGTTATGATAAGTCCTTGCATCTAGTATTGGTTTGTGGTGACTGATCATGCTATACTGTACACTTTTTAGTATTGTACACTCTTCATGTATCCGAAAAAGAAAAAGGCTGACTTTGTAAACCCTAATTTCTGGAAGCTTCTAAAAGCTTGTTATAAGTGTCTGGGATGGAGAGTTGTAGTATGGCATTATTCACAATATTGTAATATGTTTTACACTGGATAATAAAATCATTGGATGACTGCAGTTTTGTGGATGTAGCCCAGATTGGGTGAACCACGTTAAATTCTCTATGTTGTTTTCTATGTGTGTTTTATTACTCTATTTTATTGTTCAAATCTACATTTAACTTGTTATATATTTGCCTTCTAACCCTAACAAGTGGTATTAGAGCAAATTGTTTTTTGATTATCTCCTGTAGGAAAGTCTCATGATTGAGTGGGAGTCTCACGGTTGAGTGGGAGTCTCAAGGTTGAGTGGGATCAATGGAAGATGAGGGTAAGTTGAAGGTTGAGAAGTTCAATGGGTAGAACTATCAGTTATGGAAGATGCAGATGGAGGACTATCTCTATTAGAAGGATTTATGGCAACCATTGGAAGGAAATACCAAGAAACCCACAACAATGTTGGATGAGGAATGTGATATTTTTTATAGAAAGGCACTAAAGGCAGTATTCATTTATGCTTGGCACAATCGGTGGCATTCAATATTACAACAACAAAGACAACTCAAGAGTTGATGGAAACCCTAGCAAAGTTATATGAAAAGCCTTTCGCTTCGAATAAGGTATTTCTTATGAAGCATTTATTTAATATAAAAATGGTAGAAGGTGGGTCAGTTACTGATCATTTAAATGAGTTTAATATGGTTACTAGTCAATTAACTTCTGTAAAAGTAAGCTTTGATGAAGAAGCTAGGGCTCTTTTGATTCTGTGTTCTTTTCCTGAAAGCTGGAATAGCTTGGTAATGGTTATTAGAAATTTTGTTTCTGGTTCGAATACATTGAAGTTTGATGATGTTGTTGGTGTTATTTTGAGAGAGGAAATTTGTAGGAAAAGCTCAGGTGGAACATCCACATCAGGCAGTGTTTTGAATGCAGAAAGCAGGGGAAGAACAAAGGAGAGAGGAAACAATTTTGGAATCCATGGGAAGTCATGAGGAAAATCAAGGGACAAAAGGTCCCAATCTAGAGACAAGAGGGATTGCTGGTACTATGGTAAGCTAGGTCATTTAAAGAAAGATTGTTGGTCTTAGAAAAATAAAGAAGGTGACAAAAAGGAAGGAAATATAGGCAAATGTGGTAAGTAATAAATCTGATGAGGATGCTTTGATTCTTTCCCTTGACAATATTGACGATTCTTGTGTGTTAGATTCAGGGGCTTCATTTCATGCTACACCCCAGAGAAATTATTTTATTGATTATGTCCAGAGGGATTTTGGACTAGTTTATTTGGGAGATAATGAACCTTGTCAGATTTTTGGAAAGGGAAGAATCAAGTTTAAGTTGTAGAATGTGAATCATTGGCTAGTACATGAGGTAAGGCATGTTCCAAAGTTAAAACTAAATTTAATTTATGTAGGGCAACTAGATGATGAAGGTTGTGTTGTTACATTTAGTGATAAAAATTGGAAGGTTACAAAAGGTGCCTTAGTGATAGAAAAAGGTGTGAAAGTAGGAACCTTATATCTTTGTACAGGTCATACTTTTCCTTCTACTTTAGCTATTGCAGATAAAATCAATGTTCAGGAACAGTTGTTGCAGTTCAGTAGGCAAAAAATCAGATAGTTGTTGTGGATTCTAAATCAGCACTATGGCATAATAGACTTGGGCATATGAGTGAAAAAGGTATGAAATTAATTCATTCAAAGAATGTTTTACTAGGTCTAAAATGTGTTAATATGGATTTCTATGAAAGTTGTGTGTATGGAAAACAAAAGAGAGTTAGTTTTCTCAAGGATGGGAAACAAAAGAAAGATGAGAAATTAGAGCTTGTAAATACGGATGTATGGGGACCAGCTCAGGTATCCTCTCTCGAAGGCTCTTAGTATTATGTTACATTCATTGATGATGCAACTAGGAAGGTATGGATTTATTTCCTTTGGCAAAAATCTGATGTATTTGCAACTTTTAAAAAATGGAGAAGCTTGGTTGAGAATGAGTCAGGTAAAAAGCTAAAATGTCTCAGATCTAATAATGGTGGTGAGTATTTCAGCAAAGAGTTTTAAAATTATTGTTCCTCTAATGGTATTCGTAGGCAGAAAACGGTTCCAAGAACTCCATAGGAGAATGGGGTGGTTGAGCGCATGAATAGAACAATAATGGAGCTTGCACGAACTATGAGATTGCATGTTGGGTTGCCTTTAAACCTGTGGGCAGAGGATGTAAACACTGTTGTTCATTTAATTAATAGAGGTCCCTCTAATCCTTTGGGTTGTGGTATTCCAGAGGAAGCTTGGATAGGTAAGAAGGTGAGTTATTCTTTTCTAAAAACCTTCGGTTGTGAAGAATTTTCACATGTAGATTCTGAAAATAGAACCAAACTTGATGCAAAATCAAAGAAATGTATATTTTTTGGATATGGCACTGATGACTTTGGTTATAGGCTTTGGGATTTTGAAAATAAGAAAATTGTGAGAAGCAGGGATGTCATATTCCACTAATGGATTTGACCCCAATTTTCGACAACCGTTTGTCAGAATTTCGACGATCTATTGTCAGCTGACCGACGAATCACACAAATCAACGTCGTTGCTCAATTTTAGTCTATATCCCGACGAACAATAAAATTTCGCCCTCCCGACACCAGCTCGTTGGAACAATGATGCCCATTTCGTCGATCGCATGACGAGTAGTGGCTGGACCGCAGGCGGAATACCGTCGCCGAAGCATTGGAACAACGTCATATAGTCGTTGGTCGAGCGACGAACAATACCTAGAGCACGTGCGACATACCCTTGCTGAAGCGTTGGAGTATCAACTTACATTCATCGGGATGGAGATGACAGTATCATTGGTCTAGCGATGAACAATACCTAGAGCACGTGCGGCATATTGTCGTTGAAGCGTTAGAGCATTGACATACATTCATCAGGATGGAGACGACAGTATCATTGGTCTAGCGACGAACAGTACCCAGAGCACGTGCGGCATATCGTCGCTGAAGGGTCAGAGCAGCGACATATAGTCGTCGATCTAGCGACAAATAGTGCCTAGAGCATGTGCGACATAAGAGCGTTGAACACGTGATGCAATAGGAAAGTCATTACGGTGAAATTTCGTTGCACTCGCGATGAAATAGGCAAGTCATTACGATGAAAGTTCGTCAAATACATAGCAAGTTCGTCGGGCATTTTTGCGGTTCATTGCAATTTCGACGGAACAATGTAGTTTTAAAAAAAAAAAAAACTATTCGTTGAAATGTAGGCATATCGGGGTGACTCTGGGCGATATATAAAAGTAGTAGGAGGCTCCAAAGTGCATCCATAGGGATAATGATAGGACATAAGGATAGGTCAATCAAAGAGAGAAAGTTGATGTGCCAAGACCATGAGCATTTAATAGGGGTAGCAAAAGACAAGATGGATTGTCATCAATGCTCAGATTGGAAGACTTCATTATGAAAATTTAGATCATAATATGATTAACCCTGTTTGGACAAATGCATTGACATTAGTGTCAAGAGTTAAAAGGCCATTCAACTTTGCATTTCAATAAATTATTGTATGCATTGAGTAAGTGTTTACAAGGTAGAAAAAGGACAGTCATATGACTGTTTAAAATATCAAACAACATGTCAGTTGTTGTGTTTAATTAGGCTTACAGAGGCAGGGATTTATCATTTTTTGCATACATCTGCAGTCCAAGCTCTAGGCCTGCATTATTTGGTTACTATGTATGAGAAATGAGCAACGAATAATTGTAGAATATGGAGGCTATGGATGATATTATGATGGTCACATTTGATGTTGATCAACAATTGGAGCAAAATATAATACCTATGATGAGTCATGAGATCAAGGGGACTGTCATGGACAACAAGCACAACCTACGAACTAGATTCTAATTTTGCTAAAAAAGAAAAAATCAAACTAGTGAATATTAAACTACACACTAGAATCTAAATTTGTGGAAAATGAGCAATTTGGTGAGAAAGAGTACCTGCAGTGCGTCTTGGATACTTAGCTAGTGTATTAAAAAATAGGATTGCAAACCCAAAATTATACTCTCTGGAAATTCAATAGAAAAATATAGAATGTTATCCTGGATACTTAGCTCTTAGATAGTCAATAAAACAATATGAGCATGATTATGAATGGTTTTACCTAGTCCCACTCTTGATCTCTCCATGTTTGAGAGCCTTCTCTTTAAGACCCCATGAATCCAATTTGATCCATTGCTGCCAAAAGAGATATTAATGTGTAAACAAGGAGCCACATTTAGACAAACTGGTTGTTGATTTCTTCTAAGAAATTTAGAGACTACAAAAAGAAGATACCTGATGGGGATCATGTGGGCTTCATAGAGAAAGCACTGCAATATGGCTTCGAGCAGCAATGAAAAACTTTGGATTAGCTTCACAGTAAATCCTAACAACATGACATTGAAAGTTGCTCAGGTAGTGGGTCTTGTCCCCTAGATTAAATTAAGGAAAACATTATTGTAAACACAATATGTATAGAAGAATATGAATGTAAAGGAAAATGGATATTAGAAAAACATAAATGTAAATAAAAGTAGTGTGAGCATAAAATGAATCTAAATTGGTCTTGAACAAATAAAATCATACCCAATTAGCATTAAGTTATACTGACCTTGTACTCATTGCCATTGTCAATCTTGAAGGTTACTTTGATGCCTTCTACAGAAACTCTCTAGCCATGAGGCAAGAGAAGGCGGGAAAACCAAGTGTATATTGATGACTTCTTGACAATCAAAAAGAAAGAAGCAACCAGTCAACCCTATTAGAATAGAATAATCTTATGAATTGATTTTATTTGTTTTACTGGCTAATGGATAGTGGACCTAGTTCTCTTGAATTGAGATACTACTAAGATGTGTTGATTGGTGATTTTAGACTACCGATATTCTGCTTCAATCTCTATAAGTTACTTTTGTCTTAAATATATTCAAGATAACTCTGAAAAAAAATTCCCTGATCTCTTAGAAATTATGCAGATTATTTTGTTAATACTTCTCCATTTTGATATTTTCTTTCAAAAATTCATAGAAAGATATGTAATGCCATATTTGAAACTTACATATTTTAATTTTATTAGTTATGTAATTATAGTATATGATTCCAACAATTGTGAAACGCATAGGCAATATGCTGGATGAATGAAGTAGACTATGTAATTGGTAGGTGTAAAGCCAAATTCCTTAACCCTTGCCAGCATCCTTCTTTCCTGTTTTAAAACATGTGCTTTGGAACAGGGCATGAAAATCCATGTAAGTATAATGAACAGGATATTTTTGTGATCAAATATTATATTACAATAAGTTGAATGAATGTAAGTAGAGATATTTAAGCATACCTGCAAATGGTACAAAATTTCATGGTTAAGTGGAAGCCTCCCATCAACAAAAAGATCCAAATATCCGTGTATCTATCTCAATTGAGCCTCTAAACCCTTCAGAGCTGTCAAATTTTCCACTAACCTGTTATGCACAAAAGTCAAATTTTAGAGACCACTAAAATAAAAATAAAAAACATTACATTATGATCCAAATCCACACACAACATAATGTTCATAGTGAAAATTTGGCACTTTCTTTCATCTTTGCATATTGATTTGATGCTTCAAACGATGCATTTCTTATATTAAAAAGTGCATTTCTTACCTTATTGAGCTTCTCTTTGTTTTGAGAATAGTTTAATATTCTCTACTTAATAGGGCCAACCACGTGAAGGTGGAAGCTCATTTGGCCCCTACCTCCTCCCCCCCTCACATCACTCTCAATTCCCCATACCCGATCATATAGCATTAATCATTCATTCATCCATTAATAACATATAACATTCATTCACTCATCCATTAATAAAATATAACATTCATTCATTAACATATAACATTTATTCATTAACATATTCACATTCATTCATTAACATATAACATTCATTTTTTCAGTTTTTACATATTATCAAAAAAATGGTTGTCATAATATGATTACAATCACTTCTTTTTTTGTTTGTTTTTTGCAACTAAAAAAAGATGAAGTGGAGTATCATTTTCAAAATCATATGTCCCCCTTTCAGTTGTTCTGAGCTCTTCTCATGATCTTAATGTATGCCTAGTCATGTACTCACAACGTGGACGCCGCTGCAAGGGGGGGTCTTCTGTAATAGCAAAGAAATGTTAAATTGATATGTTTTATTATTATTGTTACAAGTATTTCAATAATTAAAAGAACATTAGAGTGGTGCTTTTTACCTGATGGGGCCACATTATGTTCCTGCTATTGTCTTATAGCCTCATGTTCAACATGTTGAACACCCTCTAAATCCTGATCTGGAGTTGAAACATGAAAGATTGCATTAATTAATACACCAATTGCAATTAAATATGTTTAAAATAACATTAGAGTGGTCCTCTTTACCTGATGGAGCCACATCATGTTCCTGATCTTGTCTAGCCTGATCATGCTCAACATGTTGATCACGCTCTACATGCTCTAAAGTTGAAACACGAAAGGTTACATTGATTAATACACCAAATTCAATTAAAGATGTTTTATTGTATTAATTAATACTGTGTTTTGTATAGCACATGAATACATCTAGTACCAGGATGCACACCATGGCCTTCATCGGCAGGTTGAACTTTACCCTCACTAGGTTACATTCTACTGTCATGTGCAGTATTATCATTGCTTATTTCTGTAAAACAAATAGGCACATTATTATGGTAGAAATTAATATTGAACAGATTGCACAAGTATTCAATTTGAAATAAACTTTATTGAGTTTATTTACCTGCATGTTGGATGTAGTGGAAGATTGTGTTTGCCTAGTCGAGACTCTTAGCTATTCAGTCAGGGCTCCATAGCCTTGGTGGAAGGCAATCTTCAGGTCCTCTTCTGTGGGCACTCTGTTGAAATCAAAGCCCTGCATTTTTGCATGCGATCATGAATTTTTCTTCCATGGTGTGATAAAACCAAAATTATTTGCAATTTATTATTTGGATGTAATATTTCATTTATTGATACTTACAAATTGTGCGGTTGTTTTCATATAACCATCAGAGCCAAGTTTGTGCTACCCGTGTTTTTCTAGTCTTTCCTTTGTTTCCTTCGATGTTTTGGGCAGCCTATGAAAAAATTGAAATACGTTAGATTATGTAAAAAGAAAGAGTAATCGGTATATAATTAAATTGTTGATAGTATCACATACCTTGCTTGGCCCAGTGGTGTCTTTCATTTCTTCTTTTCAGCCTTCTCCTTTCCATCCGACACCAAGTCCTTCCACTCCCTTTCCGAAATCATGGGGGGATGCTCGTACTTTCTGTTCTTCTCTAAATGTGACCTATATTGGTCCCTCACATACTTTAGATAGGTACCAACTTTCTTAAGGACCTTGGTTCGGTTGAATGTTTTATCACCGAACAACACAACTAAACGGTTAATGAGCCCATCCTTTAAATCTTGATTTTGGGCATTCCACCGTGTACGTATGGTGGGCCCGAAGAGCTCCAATGTAATATCACTTAGATGTTTATAAAAAACATCATTTCTTGCAAAATGATCATGGATCATTAGTCTATAAAAAGTGATCAATAAGTAAATTTCAATTAGATTATATATAATAATAATTAAAACATTTCAAAGTACCTAGGACCTTCTCTATCTTTATGGGAAG
>CM021101.1:90470782-90525175 GCA_007115665.2 Sequoiadendron giganteum | reverse complement strand
CCAGGTTCTCATCATGGTACTTATCCAAAGCCCCTGTTTGCTAGGTTTTCACTATTGGACAAATTTTTTCTCTTTACTATTTTCTCGATTTTTGTATATTTTTTGTATTTTTGAGTTTTTTGTCGGATAGCCTTGATGCTTTAAATGACCACTGACTATGCTAAAGCCTTTGACAGTGCCAATGTAGAGATTGGTGCCATGACATGCCAATAATGACCTTTCTGAAGTAGTTGCCTTATCAGGATGATAGCGCTTACATGTACAGTTGATTGGTGTCATTGTTATTCTTGTTGATACTGGAGTTGGCCTTATCAAAATACGCACATCATGATAGAATGCCATGAGAGTCCTTGTGGTAAAGAGTTGCTGCCAAAATGCGATGGATTTGGGATATGGGATGTTTGGAATTTAATGAGGATGTAGGATTATGACTGATTTTGGTAGATGTGGAATGATTTTTCGGACGTTTGGATGAATCACTCTTTATTTTCCAAACTTTGGGTGTTGGATGGCGGAGTTTGGCATTTTGATAGCGTTTGGACCCAACACTTTTATATGTCTTGTTTGATGGCAGTTTTGAAGGAGGTGGACATGTATTATATGTGGGAGTCCTCTTGTGTTGTGGCTCCACATTTTGATTGACTTTTAGATTTGGCATATTTTCTTTGCTTGATTCATTCTTTTCTTGACTTAATCCCTTTTGTTTTGGGATCCATTTTAGCTTCATTTTTCCACTTGTATTTTTTATTGATTCAATGGCCTTTGACATTTGATTTTGGTTTTTGGGTTTGTAGGACTTTTGTTGGTTCCAAATGGAAGGTTTATTCATGATGGAATGATGGTTTGGGGTGTGGAGGGAAGGGTTATTGGGAATACTCTTATGACAAGGACTATTCATGATACCCATTTTGATGTTTGTACCTGATAAAGTTGCGCACTATATCAAGGAGGGACCACTAACATCGTTAGATTTTCTGACTGATGAATAGCCAAGACCTTGATGTCCGTAATGTGTCAAAAGGTCAGGTTCGCCAATGTAACATAGGGTAATTTTTTTGAGTTAGCTTTATTAAAACAAACATAAACCTAAGCAATAATAGAGTGCAAAGGAAAATAAATGAAAAACAAATGGAACGGGCTCACCAAATGCCTTCAATCTCCATGACTGACCTCCATTACACCTTCTTGATTTGCAGCTATGTGAAGCATGCCCTCAGATCCTACGAGCAAAATATTGACTATAATGTGGACCTATGCAAATATTTGAAGGATTTCAATAAGAATTGCAAGATTGCAAGATGATGATGATGATGATGATGAAGAAGAAGAAGAAGAAGCCTATGAGATAAAACTAAGAGATTCAAAAGATATTAAGAGATGTGAAAATGAAGACAAAATTGACATTTTATAGAAAATGTAATTTTGGATGGACGGATGAGATTAAAGATTGATAAGTGCCCTAAGATCTGTGGTCAAAATTCAAAATAACAACCCCTTCATTAGGGTTAGGGCAACTCTAGGATGAAATTAAAATTGAGTGGACAAGATTTAATTTAAGAAATTAAATCAAGGATGGAGAATAAATGTGACAGTGAGATGAAAATTAGTAAAATCAAGAAGATGAATTAGAAAATCAAGTTATTTTAGAAATAACTTAATTTGTGGAGAGAAATGCTATTTTGAAATTAATATTTTAAATTAATTCCAAAATGGTGAATTCATGTGATAGTAAATAATAATAATTTAAAATTATTTACTTAGAAAGAGGGAAGTTGCCAATTTAAATAAAATGCTTTTATTTAAATTTAGAAAGAAAATCAATAAGACAATTTAATAATTAAGATTATTCAATTATGGAGGAAAATTAGAAAGTGGATAATTTTAAATATGATTTTATTTAAAATTAGAAAGAAAGTTGAAGAGGATAATAATTAAATAAATAATAGGAATAATTTTAATTATGAGCAGACATAAATAATTAATGACGTATTAAATAAATAAATAAAATTTATTTATTTAAATAATCAGAGGAAGTAATTGACTAATTAAATAAATTTAGGAATTTATTTAATTATAGAGTGACATAATTTAATTATTTAGCGACGTATTTAAATAATAAATATAATTTATTTATTTAAATAGTTAGGAGGAATATTAATTAAATAATTAAGAATTATTTAATTAATAGTTGATTTTGGACTATAGGATATAATTAAATATTTTAATTATGTTAAGATGAAGCATGATATAGAAAGATGTGGTTTGCAGGTCTAGGCCATTTTTATGTGTCTACACAACCTAGTCAAAATTGAAGTCTAACCCTAAATGAAGCATAACCCTAACACTAGACCTAATTGAATTGTATCTCTTATTGAACCCTAATCCTTACCTTAACTATAATTGAACCCTAAAATTAACTGTAATTGTAATTGAACCCTTATTGAATCATGACCCTAATTAAACCTTAACTATAATTCTTATTGTAACCCAATTTTAATTATAACCCTTAGAATTTGAAGCTTTATCTTAGAACCCTAATCCTAACTATAACCCAAATTAAACCTTAACCCTAACCCTAATCCTAATTGAATAATATCCCTAATTGAACTCTAACATTAATGCTAATTAAACCTTAACTAAAATCCTATTTGAACCTTTATTAAACCTTTTATCTTAGAACCCTAAACCTAACTATAACCCAAATTAAGCCATAATTGAACCTTAACCCTAACCCTAATCCTAATCGAATAATATCCCTAATTGAACTCTAACATTAATGCTAATTAAACCTTAACTCAAATCCTAATTGAACCTTTATTAAACTCTAACCCTAACTTTGAACCCTAATTGAACCCTAACTATGAACCCTAATTAAACCCTAGTTCAATAATTCTAATCCTAATTCTAACCCTCACTCTAACATTAAATCTAACCCTAATTCTAACTCATTCCCTAAGCATAACCCTAAATCTTAACCTAAGCTTAACTACATAATCCTAATTGTAACCTTATTTGTATTCATAATTTAATCCCTAGGTAATTCTAAGGCTAACCCTTCTTGAACCTTCTATGTATTTAACCTAACTATAACTCTAACCCTAACCTTAATCCTCACCATAACCCTAATTCTAATCCTAATTATAAACATAACTCTAATTTTAATTGTAATCCTAACCCTAATCCTAATTCTAACCCAAATCCTAACCCTAATTCCAACCTTAAACCATAACCCTAATTATATTCATAACCCTCAATCTAAGCCTAAGTCAAACTAATTCTAGTCATAATTTTAACAATAACACTAATTATAACCTAATTATAACTCTAATTCTACATCTAGCCCTACTTGTAACCATCACTCTAACCCTATTCCTAGTCCTCAATATAGCCATAATCTTCATTATAACCATAATTCTAATTCTAACCTTTAATCTAACCCTGACTTAAATAATCCTAATTATACAAAAAATTGTTCGTGTTACATTATCTCTCCTAATAAAATAGATATACATAGATAAAAGATTTAAATAGTTTTATGTACACCAAAAATTCATTCTTGTACTTTATAATTAAATCATATGACATATTTTTTATTATGTTAGCAATTTATCTAAATATATAAAATGTCAAAAGTGTTATTTGTTATTTCATTTACAATTAGTTAATTTTGTATAGAAATCATGAATTTGAGCATTTCTAGTGAAATTCTTCAATAATCTTTCTTTTTTCTTTTATTTAAAATCTCTACTTAGTGTATATTTAGGTTGCATAAATATGACATCACATGTATGAAAGATGATCCTTGCATAGCATTAGGAGCTTTATTTGTGAGTGTTAAAAGGGTTATGAAATAGATAATTTTGTATATGAGAATTTCTCCCCAAAAGTTTGGGTTAATGAACATATCAAAAGAATTAAATTATGTAATTGAGATGTTTCAGGTAATGCGATAAGAACTTAGAGAAGATATGTACTTTTCCCTTCTATAATTTATTACATAAAGAATTGAACTAAAGTGGAAATACAAGGTAAATATGAGACTATAGATGTTGATCTAGGGTCATTTATATTTTATTGTGTTCAAACACTTTTAATTTATTTTTATATAAGACAAACCTTTATGTGGACCATTTTTTTGAATTAATAAATTAAAATAAATTTAAAGGTATACACATTGATTCAATTTATTTATCTTGTTATATTTAATAATTTAAAATTCTCGTGTACTCTTAATTGACTCAAAATTTATATAGATCATTTTATTGAATGAAAGAGAAAACAAATAACACAGATAAAGAAAAAAAAAACATAAATTCCAATTCAAACTCATTTGTATCTCATTAATTCATTGATTAACTTTAGAAAATTATGTAAGTCCCTTTTTGCTTGAGATGTTCATTTTATAAACACTCCTTGTATTCATTCAAAATTTCATCTAGATTGAAGGTTTATAAAAACTATTAATTTTCTCATAGGGGAAGGGTTTTATGTTAAATCCAAATCATTTTTGCAATCTGATATGAAGCATAAGTCTAGAGTAAGGAATATTCATTCCACAAAATCTTCCTCTGACATGATCTTTGTCTTATATATTGTTTAATTGCACCTCGAATAAGTTTAAACCCTATGAATTTGATATGAAACATAAGTCTCGATCTTGATCTTGGTCTTATCTGTTATTTTATTGCAGCTCTAAGAAATTTAAACCATGTGAATCTAGTATGAAGAATAAGTGTAAAATACAGAGTATTCATTCCACTAAAGCTCCCTCCGACTTGATGTTGATCTTATTTGTTATTTTATTGCTCTTATAAATAATATAATAAAAAACAATTATCCTTACAAAATATTATATTGTATCTCCATCCATAATTTATATAAATTTCAAATTACAAACATTACACTTTCTAACAATATAACTCCTCTCTTTTGAAAGGTGAGTATCAGTGCTTGCAAATTTGCAATCAAGTGCATTAATATTCCCACTTACCCGAGGTAAGGCCCAATGCATAAATATGAGGAACCATCACATCTAGTGAAACAATTGCTTGCACTATTGATTTGATTGGGCATATTCATGAAATTGAACCGACTTAACGTGATACTGCCGTCTTGCAAAGGCACTCAGTCATGTGAGGTGATAATATGCTTCTTCTAAATGAATATATAGAAAGCTTGACAATATTTAGATCTATAGTATGAGAAATTTTAAATCAGTAGATTACCTGATCTATGAATTCTAACTCCAACATAACTGTAATCCTAATTGAACTCTAATTGAACCGTTTTGAACCCTAATCTAATCCCAATCACTCTAACTCTAACTCTAAGTTTTAACTTAGAATTTTAATTGAAGCCTAACCCTAATTAAATTGTAATCATAAGGTCATAACCCAATTTTAAATAATAATCAATACATAGATAATAATAATATTAAATGTAATAATAATTAGGTAATAATAATTTTATATAAATTATTTTAAAATTATATGATAAATTTAAGTGTGAATGTAATTCTTAATTGCATTAATATTTTAAGATTTTTTAAATATATTAATTTAAAAACTTATTTTTATATGTAATAATAAATTTATTATATTTTCTTTTTATTTAATTTTATAATTTTGAATTGATTTTAATGAGATATTATTATAAAAAGTCTTTATATTAGACTTATATTATATTTAAGTTGATATAATTTTCTTTATATTTATATTTTTCCTTTACTTTATAAATATTAATTTTGAATAAAATAGAATATCAATGTTTTTTTCTTTTTGAAATGTTTTCAATTTTTTAAAAAATATTCAATACTTTTTGTGTAATAGTAAATTTAGAATATTTCTTTTTTAATTAAATATATATTTAAATAATTAATTTTTAATATTTAAAAAGAACAATTTTTTTTCATTCCTTTATAATTTTAATATTGTGTATATTAATTTACAAACCTGCTTTTATATTCAATAGTAAATTTAAGATTTTTTTTTCATACTTATTTTTCTAAATTTTATAAACTTCTTTTTGTGTGTAGTAATTTACCATATATTTTAATCTCTTATTTTTATAAATAATAATTATTTTTATTAAAAAAGATTACTTAAATAAATCTATATTAAAAAAGTCAAGAAATATCTTGTTTCAAAAATATTTTGAATATTTTCTAATTTACGCATATTAATTTAGAAACTTACTTTTATATAAAACAATAAATTTAGAATATTTCTTTTATATTTACTTTTTAAATTTTAAAAATTCTAACTATTTAATTACTTTTTTTTTATATATTTGTTATTGCCTATTAATAACATAATTAAAAAATATAAATTTTGAAAAATAATGACTATACAATTATGTCCTTTCAAAGTTAATTATTTTCTTATTGATTCATCTTTAACTTAGAAAGATTTAGATTTATCTCTCTACAAATTGTATGATTATAAAGAGATAGATACTAACCTTATATTAAGTTTAATTTATGGGAATCATTTATTCTTGGATAAAACTCTATATTTGAACGATTCTTTTTAAAAAAAAATAGTATGATAATTTCAATGCTACATTGGAACTCTGAGTAGTAGGTTGAATTAAAAGTAGAGAAAACAACCAAGCCCTATGGTACATTTGGGCCTTGAAACCCTCCTCCCTTGTTGCACATAAATTTCAATCTTTTTCTTTGTGGAGTACATCATTGTTTTCAACAAAGGTGATTGTTTGAATGGATTTGAATTATGTTCACCAGTGAGAATAAATAAATGACATCCCAACTAAAATGTTATGCCCAATTAAAGTTTCTGCCAATCCTTTAAATACATACTGGTAGAGCAAAGATTCTCTTATAGTATCTTGGAATTGCCTGTACATCTATGATTGCTACGATTATTACTACAAATCATGTCAAGAATTAAGACTTTCTTAACTCAATAATGGTTGCATTTTATTAATAATTTTATTTTATTTTTTAATTTTACATAATAATTAATTAAATAAATGTAAGAAAATAAAACTTATTAAATTTTGAATCTTATTCACATAACTAATATTAAATTTAATATTATAACATGTTAAATCTAATATTGAAAAATAATATAATATTTTTTTTATTTTAAAATCTATATATTTGGAACATGATTTATTTCATTGCTTTTAAGTTTAAAAGTTATATAAGATTATAATTTATTATATGCTTAATAAATAAAATAATGAGAAGGTTCAAAAATAAAAATCCAAAAGAAAAAAAAACTTTGTTTCTTGAAAGAACGGTAAGTTGTTCATTCACTACAAGATTGCAAATGATAAAAATGAGAATTTGGAAGTTCCTGATAATATATATAATGGATATGCGTTTGGATGAGTACTAAGAATTGGTTGCTGAAACAGAAAATTTATATATTATATAAATTATCAGCATTCAATGCCCCATCGCCATTCTACTTGGTTGCATGTTTTGTGTTTGAATCCCACCGAGCGTAATAATATTAACAATCTGAAAAACTAAAATTAAACCAAAGCTCAAATATCCTATTATTAAATAAATTATGTGAAATTCATTTATACATAAACAGCAAGACAGTGTAAAGACTGCACTCATAAATTATAATAATACTAGCAATGGCACCTAGGTGTGCAATGTGTACGCCGAAAGGTTGTGGAAAGAAAATTAGAGAATTTTTTTCTAGTAGTTTTTTGGAAACATTTCCAAATGACCATCTTGTGCACCAATAATATTTGTTCAAAATCAAGTAAAGGTGAGGTTTGAATCCATCTTGTGCACCAATAATATTTGTTCAAAATCAAGTAAAGGTGAAGTTTGAATCATAAAATGCAGGAAGAATCCAAGCGCTGATGATTGTAGGTGACTCAAAACCTTTAACATCGTATAATAGCTTTCATCAATAGCTTCTGTTTTGACATAGATTATAGCTTAAGGTGCTAATCATCATATCTATAACAACTTTTCAATCCATTTCTCTTTTACCATTAGTTGCAATTGTTGAACAAATATATGTTGCAGAACTTTTCTAGAGTTAATGTCAGTTAAGTTGGGCTCATTCATGGTTTTCTGAACACAAATTTTCCAATGCTATAAATTTTGAAGAAAAAACAAATTTCTGTAGAGTAGAATTCTCATATTTATGTATTTATTTAGTGAAGCATTCTGAATGTGGCAAAACAACTTAAATATTAAAAATTTCAACTTCTGCTATATAGTGCTATCATATTCCTAAAGTTCTACGACATCCATAATGTAAGTACCTAGCCAATTGGGAGAGATGCTCAACAGATTTTGTAAATTATCTATCTATTCTCATTTGAACAGTGCATTATAAACCAATATTTACTGCACAAAAAATCAAAAAGTAATAGAAAAACATTAATTTTGTAGAAAGAAGGTGCAATTCAGAACTTAGATTTTGTTTGGAAAATTAACAAATATGAAAATCAGTCATGAGTCTGAAATCCTATATTTCATGAGGTAATGTAAGGCTGGCATGACCAGGTTTTAAGGTCAACATGGCCAGGTTGATTATGACTGTCTTCCTCGTAGTTTTTCTTGTCTATATCAATATTCTTCTTCTGCAATATGTTAGTATTGTTTTCAAACATCGTGAATTAAAGACCATAATTGCATTCAAAGTAAATTGAGCCTGAACATAAATCTTTTCTTTCATAAATACTTTTAAAGGGATTTCTTTTAATGTAAAGAATAGTGGGAAAATATCTCTATTTCAAAAGAATATCACAAGCCTTATTTTTGAAAATTTAGTCTAATAGCAACCAATTTCTCACTAAATAGCCCATAAAAAATACCATGCTAACTATACATTCTCTTTTAATAGACAACTTCCCCTTTCAAGTACTACGCTCTGCAAAGCCAAATGAAAGAAACCCTGAGCCCAAACTACTCAAGCATCATAAAAAAAGACAATACTTATCGAGAAACCCTTCGATATTCAGCAGCATAAGTCTCGCATTAGTGTAGTCTCTGTCGGTCAGCCACCAGAGGCATTTAGTGGTAATATCATACTCTCCTACATACAAATGATGAAACCCCCGAAGAAAGCTCAACACCCTTGCCCTGAAATGCAACTTTACAGGGATGAAGCAATGAAGACCCTGATATCTCTTTCTTGTAAATGGATAAAATACTTCATTTGGTGGAAGACGAACTTTGTCTTCCTCCTCTTCTCCAGTCTTAGGTAATTTCACATCACCAAGCCTGTAAAGCCAATTGACGCCCAGTGTCACATCACCATACTTGTCAACAATCTGATAGTTTATTTTTGCTATAAATGGTGGCGCATCTCCAGCTTGGAACAACGCACAGTCACCATTGTTAATCTTTTGCCCATCCTGGCAACCAAAGAAAACAAAAATTAAAACCCTGGTAAAAAATAACCAATAACGAAAACATGTTTATGATAGTCATTTCAGTATTATACTAACCAGCATGTTTAAGTTTAAAACAATTTAACTACTCTCAAAGTAACATCACTTGTTCTCATAGGCCAACAGAGTCTAAGGGATGAAAGTGTCATAAAAATTTGTAAAACTTACAAAACTAAAAGCCAACTCACACGAAATAGCCGAATTGTTGGACAGGGCCAAAAACACATTGGCAACAAAATTACATTCAAAGTAGGTAGATAGACATGCCCAACATTTCTGACCAAAACTTGGAACACAAAACTAAAATAAAGACTAGTTGGATGGACAATGCTCTAGCTCCTAGTTTCGATTCTCAGGGCCACACCCCTGAGCTTGAAAACACAATGAGACCACAGACCCAAACAACCTAGCAGATGAAGTCTACGTTTTAAACCAAGAAAATACATTTGAAACAAAATCAAATAAAATATCAGAAAGACAACTGTACTGACATATAGGTAAAAGCTGTTTTATTAGGTCGCTAAGCCAAACACCAATTTAGCATATTAGAACTAACTTTGCAATCTATAAATAGATTTATTTCCATTGACCTTACAAAATGTTCACATTTTCCATTATCCAGAAGGGAATTATTTCCATTTAGATCACAGATTTTGAAATGTATACCCCTTTTAAAAGCCTGCAAAAAGATTTATTTCCACTCACCTTATCGATTTCTCAAATTTTGTATCGCCTCATTACAATCCTAATGGGGAAGTTCTTTCAATTTACATAAAGCATTGTTCAAATTGGGAATAACCCCTTTAAAAGTATAGAAAGAATGCCTTTCCAATTACCATATAGATTGTTCAAATTTTGTACAACTCTAAAAGCCGCTTTACCAAAATCATATTTCTAAAGTTCTACAACATCATTTTCAACTTTAGCTTTACCGATTATCACATTCTTAGGTTCTACAATATCCATAATATACTGTTCTCAAATGAAAGAAAAAAATTGTTCACCACCTGAGAGGCTGTGAATATAAGATCTATGTGGCAAATCAACTTAAATATTAAAAATTTCAACTTTTGCTATAGAGCTACCATATTCCTAAAGTTCTACTAGCCAATTGGGAGAGATGCTCAACAGATTCTATAAATTATCTATCTATTCTCATTTGAACAGTGCATTATAAACCAATATTTACTGCACAAAAAATAAAAAAGTAATAGAAAAACATTTGTGATAAGGTCAGTAGGGCTACATTGCTGCGGTTGCTGATAATAATTACAAAGCTCCTACTTAGTTCTCCCCTACTTAGCAAACCGTACTAAATTCTCCCCTGAATTTACCAAGCTACCTAACAATTTAACCTTAACCAACCTTTAATTTTTTCTTATAATTTCCAAATCAGTCCATTTCTGATCAAATTTGGCTAAATTCTCCCATGAATTGACAATATTTGGATAAATCCTCCCATGAATAGAGCAGGCTAGTTAACACTTTAAACTTAACCGAATCCTTTAGTCTTTCTTAATAGTTTCCAAAGCCTAAAATGGATGTTGTGCAAAAATTCAACAAAGCTAACAAAAAAATTCTACAAACTGATAAAATAAAGAAAATCTTCAGACAAGTTTAACAGACCAATGGAGTAATTTTCAAAATAAATTTAGCTGAAAAATGCCGAGTTTTTCTAGAAGAATATGATTATAGCAAAGGCGAAATCTTCCAAAAAAATTTAACGGAAAATATTTTAAAAAGCCGAAAGAATTTAAAAAGAAACATACAGTTCTGTCGTCGATGGTGTGCTTGTCCTGGAGAACCCTATCAAGAATAGAGGGGTTGTTTTATCCTGGCCCATACCAAATATCAGATAAGAAGTCAAAGCAGTTTGACAGCCTTCAAACTGACTAGTTTGATACGAAATAAAAAATACCGAATCAGCTTAAATAAAACACACCTGCACAACAAGTTGCAACACAAACCCGTGTAAGCCCTAAACACAGTAGTGAGCACTGGTAGCAGTTAAAATCACGCCATGCTCGTCTGTGTCGTACCAGTTAAAATAATGCCCTGTTTGATATTATTGAAACAAACAAAAAAAAGACCAAAATTTCATTTGAACAAGTTTAAAAATATGACCACGTGAGTATTCATCTTCCTAAAATCATTTCCGTCAGTTTTTAGCGGATCGGAAGTAGTAAAATACAGCGAAAAATATACCAGCGAGCAAGAGTCTGGAGGAGCAGAAACCATTAACGGCGAGAGAAGCAGTAAAATACAATGACAAATGCCAATATTTTGGCATGCGACTTACCTGAAGACTCTGCAAAAATCTCTGCTAATGTCGATGATGTCCAGGACATTGATAATCAAAAAAAGGCAATGAAACCGGGGTGCTCACAAACCCTAACTATCGGCGATGTCAAAGGCATACAGAAGGCAGATATTTTGGACACGAACTCCATCTACGGGTAAATGAATGAAGAAGGCAGAGGGCGGCGAAGGAGAGTTAATGCATAGCAGACAGTGCACAGCTGCCATCGACAATAAATGCGACCAACCTGCCTCCCGAAACGATCAACGGTTGCAGAGAGACGGACAACCTTGCCGAGCTTCTCCGTGCTTTCTGACCGTTGACGGTAAAAAAGAGCTTCAGAAGCTCAAATAGTGACACGCCTTCGGCGTAATAAATTCCATTCAAATATTAATATAAATTTTCAGAAACTTCATTTTAAAAGCAGAATCCCTTGCTATTCAAAGCTGTTGCCAATATATTTACAAGATTTAGTAGAAACAAGCGAAGGGAGAATATTGTTTTCTGCTGGTGTTACGAGGTTGGTGTAAAGGAATAAATATGCGTATTCCATGTTTCCCCAATTCAGCTGCACCAGTTTTAGTCAAAGCTGTTGCCAATCTATCGCAGCTGCAGCATTTGAAAATAAAATATTGCCACGGTTTAAATAACCTCCTTGATTCCATTAGCAACCTGTCACAGCTGCAACACTTGAACAAAGAAGGGTGTGAACGTTTAAATAACCTCCCTGATTCTATTGGCAACCTTTCACAGCTGCAGCACTCGAACATGGTAGGGTGTATAGATTTAAATAACCTCCCTAATTCCATTGGCAACCTGTCACAGCTGCAGCACTCGAACATGGTAGGGTGTATAGATTTAAATAACCTCCCTAATTCCATTGGCAACCTGTCACAGCTGTAGCACTTCAACATAAAAGGGTGTAAAAGTTTAAATAACCTCCCTGATTCTATTGGCAATCTGTCACAGCTGCAGCACTTGAACATAGAAGACTGTAGAGGTTTAATAACCTTCTTGATTCCATTGACAACTTGTCACATCTGCAGTACTTTTGAAAACAAGAAAGTTGTAAAGGTTTAATTAAACTCCCTGATTCCATTATCAATCTGTCACAGCTGCAGCACTTGAACATAATAGGAAGTTTTAAAGGTTTAAATAACCTCCTTGATTCTATTGACAATCTATCACAGTTGTAGCACTTGAAAATAAAATATTGTCATGGTTAAAGTAGCCTCCTTGATTCCACTGGCAATCTATTACAGCTGTAACACTTGAACATAAAAGGGTGTGGACATTTAAATAACCTCCCTGATTCCATTTGCAACCCGTCACAGCTCCAGCACTTGAACATGGTCTAGGGTATATAGATTTAAATAACCTTCCCGATTCCATTGGCAAACTGTCACAGCTGCAATACTTGAACATAGAAGGGTGTAAACGTTTAAATAAACTCCCAGATTTTATTGGAAACATGTCACAGCTGAGCACTTGAACATAGAAGACTCTAGAAGTTTAAATAATCTTCCTGATTCCATTGGCAACCTGTCACATCTGCAGTGCCAGCACTTGAAAATAGAAAGTTGTAGAGGTTTAAATAACCTCCCTGATTCCATTGTCAACCTGTCACAGCTGCAGAGGTTTAAATAACCTCCCTGATTCCATTGTCAACTTGTCACAGCTGCAGCACTTGAACATAATAGAAAGTTTTAATGGATTAAATAACCTCCTTGATTCTATTGACAATCTATCATAGCTGCAGCACTTGAAAATAAAATTGCTATGGTTTAAATAACCTCCTTGATTCGATTGGCAACCTGTCACAGCTGCAACACTTGAACATAGAAGGGTGTGGACATTTAAATAACCTCCCTCATTCAATTGGCAACTTGTCATAGCAGCACTTGAACGTAGAAGGGTGTAAAAGTTTAAATAACCTCCCTGATTCTATTGGCAACCTTCACAGTTGCAGCACTTGAACATAAAAGATTGTAGAGGTTTAAATGACCTTCCTGATTCCATTGCCAACCTGTCACACCTGTGGCACTTGAAAATAGAATGTTGTAGAGTTTAACTTCCTTGATTCCATTGTCAACCTGTCAGCACTTGAACATAATAAGAAATTTTAAAGGTTTAAATAACCTTCTTGATTCTATTGACAATCTATCACAGTTGCAGCACTTGAAAATAAAATATTGTCATAGTTTAAATAACTTCCTTGATTCCATTGGCAACCTATAATAGCTGCAACTGTGGACTTTTAAATAACCTCCCTGATTCCATTGGCAACCTGTCACAGGTGCAGCACTTTAACATGGTAGGGTGTATAGATTTAAATAACCTCCCTCATTCCATTTGTTGCAGCACTTGAACATAGAAGGGTGTGGACGTTTAAATAACCTCCCTGATTCCATTGGCAACCTGTCACAACTGCAGCACTTGAAAACAGAAAGTTGTAGAGGTTTAAATAACCTCCCTGATTCCATTGTCAACCTGTCACAGCTGCGGCATTTGATCTATGCCAATAAGTGTTTTCAGAAAGTACTGTGGTGGAGACTGGAAAATGCTGAAAATTGTCCCAATCATCATCTTCTACATTCTTCAGACCGTCATCAGATTTTACCATATAGGAGGTGGACATGATAAGAGTCCGTCTGCAAAGGCATATCTATTATAACTGCTGATGACTGTACAGACAGTTTTGGAGTAGGCAATGGAATAGGAGGAGAACTGGCCAAACTTGATGTGGTCTTTATCCTGTACAGGAAGAAGAACTATTACATGCAGCTTGTGGCTACCAACACAATGCTCAGTATATATATGATCTTTTGGTATTGTCTTGCAACATTAAGTATAATACCAAAAACATTCGGTTCATGGTCTACACGTCCAAAAAGTTGTCATACAATTTCCACAAATGTTTTACCACAATGTGAATACCAGATTTAGCTAAAAATAAATTGAACTGATATTCTATAGCTTATTCCCTTCAATATTAAATTGAATAGAACGGTGAGTATTAATTCAATTTTTTCTTTTAAGGAAAAATATCAAATCATAAGGGAATTATATATTAAATGAGAGCCAGGCTTGACTATACCTGTGAACTTTCTTCAGCCTCCACAGAGGCAGACATAATTATTGTTTATAAAAGCAAATTTAAGACATCTTGTGGGATTCACTAGCCTCTAATAAAGTGTATAGAAGGAGAAAAAGTTATAGACTTTCACCAACAAATTGAAGGAAGAATAAGTTCAAAGGGAACAAAAATAAGCCTAATATCGTAACTTTATATCTCAATTGTAAATTTGAAAAAGAAATGCATTACTTCATCAATACCTGTGTTAAATTCTGTATTAGAGAGAAAACATCAGAAGCATGCTCTCCCATGACAATAAGTGACTCTCGGGGTTCTCTTCAACAGCTCTTCGCAGTATCATTCTCAATGCATAGCTCTTTCCAGAATCCTTCTGAATGCATGCAATCCAGCCATCTCACCCTTAAAAAAATTAAAATACACAAATCCCTGTCAACTTTTGAATAGTTTATTTTACGTCTTTTGAAAATGCAGAGCAATAGAAAACATACCTGCACATTCGAATCTCCCAGAGTTTTATGAAGACAATTGATGCAAGGTTTCCATACAGCACTCCGAATTTTTTCTTTATTGTCGTGTTCATCAGCAGAATACTTAACAACTAGGAGTGATCTTGTCAAACTTAGCATTATTCCCAGCAAGAGAGTTAATTTCTCAAAGAGGTCCTTAGACACTTCACTGGTTTCTTAACCATGAAGTTTTTCAAAGGACTATTTGCAATCTTGTGGAATGGTTTGCCCCGAAGACCCTCAGAGAGTTTCTATATAGTCCCCGCTATTTTCATCCAAACAAATTTCATCTTTACCTTCAAAAAGTAAAAGAAAAAACAAGTAGATAAAGGTAACTAGAAAGAAAATAAATTTCCATCATAACCATTTAGCAATAGAACAGATTATATTTCATCATTTATAGACATCTACATATCACGGTTAACATATTTTGTAAATTATTTTTCAGTTTAGATAGTTATACGATATTTATACTGTTTTTTTGTCTATAAAATGTTCAAGTCTAAGTCTATGGTCCAAAAATGCCACAAACCAAAGTCACAAGAATAAACCTAGTTCGGGAATCTCAGAAAACAAATAGGGGAAAATACGGCCTTGGTTACAAGGGTTTTGTTGGCTCTTATGTTCTAAAATATTCTAAACCCATAAAATTTGTATCAAGATTTCATATGAATAAATATCATGTTGATTCTACATTTGTTGACGATTCTTGTGAAGTTCAAAAAACTAAGCAACCAAAAGCAATATGTACTAAGTCCAATAATGTCCAAATGTGGACATCACAATTATCTTTCTAGTACTTGCTTTTATATACATCCTTGTTCTTTATGTGATCAACATACTCATGATTCCTTTCATTGCTTTCAAAAGAAAGCACAAAAACTTATGTTATGTGTTGCTAATCTTTTGTTTAAGCCAATCTCAGTGAATACATTAGATGATTCTTTAGATATTGCAATTGTGACATGTTTGACAAAAATTGAGTTAGATGCTCTAAATAAGGTTATTTTGAATGTTGTGGACATCACGGTTATCTTTCTAGTACTTGCTTTGATATACATCCTTGTTCTTTATGTGATCAACATACTCATGATTCCTTTCATTGCTTTCAAAAGAAAGCACAAAAACTTATGTTATGTGTTGCTAATCTTTTGTTTAAGCCAATCTCAGTGAATACATTAGATGATTCTTTAGATATTGCAATTGTGACATGTTTGACAAAAATTGAGTCAGATGCTCTAAATAAGGTCATTTTGAATGTTGTGGACATCACGGTTATCTTTCTAGTACTTGCTTTGATATACATCCTTGTTCTTTATGTGATCAACATACTCATGATTCCTTTCATTGCTTTCAAAAGAAAGCACAAAAACTTATGTTATGTGTTGCTAATCTTTTGTTTAAGCCAATCTCAGTGAATACATTAGATGATTCTTTAGATATTGCAATTGTGACATGTTTGACAAAAATTGAGTTAGATGCTCTAAATAAGGTTATTTTGAATGTTGTGGAAACTACTATTGGTAATGACAAAGATTTTCATAATGACATTGGTGATGACAATTTTAGTGGTGATGATAAGAATGATATTGCCAAGGAATGTGATTGTGTCGAATATGTTAAATATGCAGTTTATGATGATGTTGCTCCTTACTATATGAATGCATTTGATCAATGAAACAAAGTAACTTTAAGAGAGAAGCTTCTAAAAGAGGTTATCCTTCAAACCTCGAAGTCCCACGCTCATTAGAGCAACAAACTAGCTATTTGACAACAAGAATAACGAGGATGCAAATTTTGTAGAACAAATGAGGCAAACAACAAACCTCAGAACTTAGCTGACAAGCAAGTCTCCCAGCTATTCGTAATGAAGAAGCAATTAGAAAGTTGTATCTTGGAAAAACAGATTCAGCACTGCAATAAAATTATTTGGTCAACTTTAAGATTTAACTAAACCACTTCTCATTATATCATATGCACTTGCAGCCACACACTACAAAATGACATACACAAACAAGATTTTTTTGAAATAGTTGGATCATAATATACCATTCAGCAAGAGTATCCACCAGTTAGAACAAAAGGTCAGAACCCAAAACATATTAATTTATGAAAAATGTATCTCTCAGAGATTGGGAAAGATAAATCATGAAGCACAAGAAGATCAGTTTAAGGCTTAAGTCATGCACATGACAATCAAATAATTATGCCTTCGAAATAATCATGACACGCAGATCAGTTATAGTAAGAACAAAGCTTTCATCCATGAAGTATTCAACAACCATTTTCATCTAAAATACATCCACTTAATTAGAAGTTAAGCCATCTGAATATGGTCTCCTCACATATAGCATTATCTTAAAAAGAAAGCAACAACAAAAAAGAGATATTGCATTTCAAGGCTTACAAAATTGGCAATTATTCTCCATCTAAACAGAAATTATCAACCAAGAAACGTGCACGATAAGTTAAACCCAGTGACATTCGAATGAGAATCACAAAGATAAGAAATTAATGAGATTCGCAATGCTAAAACAATCCGAAGAAAACAGTGGGATATATGCTAAGCTGAATGAGACGCAATTTCCTACTTTCTTAAAGAGCATTGTGTTTCTCATAAAGACAATTTTGATCCCCAATTCGCACTCCATGTGTCCAATGATGATAAATTTTCATATATCATAAACTAGGAGAATATTGGCACAAAAGGGGAACGTCCCAGATGGATATTTTGATGATATTTTTTTGTCTTGATGAGGTGATAAACAAATTTCCTTTGCAGCCATGAATGATGTTTTTAAAGGAAATTTTAATCGTAATTGGCATTTTTGAGCTTACAATGCCATAGCTGAGATTGAAGATAATTTTCAAGGAGAAATGCCTCTGCTTTCTTGAGATTTCTGAAGACTGTATATTATTCTACCCTACACAATAATGGAATTCTTATTTGTACCTACAAAGTGAAGAATACCCTTATCTACAATGAACATCAAAAGTTGCTCCCACAATGCAGGTGACAAATTATTGCCACCTTCATTAGGTTCTTAGTCATCCTTTGGAGAAGTATAATGTGCATTCATTTTAAGGAGCAGTTTACTCTGATACTAGTAGGGTTTTAGAGTAATGTACAATGTGGATCTACATAGCAATGTTCTACGTGATGCCATTTATTTTCTCATAAAAAGGTCAAATGGGGTTCTATGAAGTCTTGGGTTTACAGTGTTCACATAAATAAAATTCAACAACATAAACATTCAACTCCTCAACAATATTTTTACTTTTAGGGTCCTTAGATCCTTCTCACCTATATGGCCAATTCTTTGGTGCCACAACATTGTTTCATCTATAGATAATTTTCTCTTAACAACAAGAGATCACTCAGGCACCCATAAAACATGGTCATTAAAAATAGACACAACATTCCTCTTTTTTGTTGGTTATGATGGTGAGGGTATATATTCTATAAGTTTCTTCAATATAGAAACAAAAGAACCATTGCACTAGACAATGCATGCATATATAGCTAAAACATAGTGCCCACACAAAACTTTTAGTAAGGACTATAGATCCTCGCACCATCTTACACTATCTAATAGAGAAAAAACATACACACATGCATCATTGAGTTTGTTATTTGATAATAGATTCTATGCCAAATTAGGAATGTGCAGCACAATATTTATTCCTTTCACTTGTCCATCTAGAAATGACATATGAACTCTATTCCATGGCCAATTATGTTCAATTCAAAGTCATCACTGAGGTACACCTTCCCACCATCATATTCTTCATGCTTTGAAAACCTCCATTAATGGGAGAGGATATGGAAGGAAGCTCTAAATTCTATCAAGTACACACCTTTTGATGCATGAGTTTCCAAGGTCATGATAAAAGCATCAACATTATCATGGGAAGTTTTTTTAAATTTATTAAAATCAATTTTATTTTTCTTCTCCTTTTTGTAGTCTCTACAATAATGATCAAGCTTGCCATAGTTATAACTTATAACACTTAGCTTTGGACTTTCAAAGAGATTTGAATCTTCCAAAAGGGTTGAACTTAGACTTTTCTTTCTTCTTGTCCTTCTTCTTACCTTTCTCCTTTGTTTTTCCATGAACAACTAGGACCCCTTTAGTAGATTTAGAAGCTTTCCACTACATCTTCTCTAAGAAAATCATAGTCACTACCTTATCCATTTTGATTTTCAAGGTAGTTCTCCCAATCACCATCACCAAGCAATCCCGCAAGTCTAGCAAAGAATACATCAATGTCATGCAACAATATTTTTTCCCCATTTTCACTGTAATAGAGTACAACTAGGCCACAAACATATTCAATGCATCAAGTTCTTGGCAATAGGATCACCGTTATCCATTCTTGAGGTTCACAAGGTCTTTCTCGAGAAAATTTTGTTAACCAAGGATTTAGCCCAAAATTCTCCCGTTTTTACAAGGACCTTGTACAATGGCTTCTTCATGTACATTCAACAAAACAAAATATGTCAAGCAAAGCTTGATGAATATTTTTTCCATTTTGTCTAATAGATCTCAACCAACTTGTGATATTGCAATGTGTTTAAATTTAGAGACAACTCCTAGATCTCTCTCTACAAGCATACCCTCGGTTTTAAGCTTCCATAACTCAAAGATAGTGCTTGTAACTACTCTATCTATGTTCTCAATGTCCTTGTTATTTTTTGCAACAATACTTTTGCAAGCTCTTGGTTAATTTAAAATTAGTAAATAAAACCTTATCCCTAGCACCTAATGATCAAGATTTGATATCAAATAAAAGGAAGAAAAGGTATAAAATATTCTTTCTACACTAATCTATGAGAGGAGGTATACATGTAAAAATTAAATTGATCATACAATTACAAAGAAAAAAACACAATAGTAATATACCATAACATAGTGATTTACATGAGGGAAACCCTTTTGGGAGAAAAACCCCATAATCTAAAGTAGCTCAATATATTATTCAATAATCAATGGTCCCAATACACTTGCAAAATATAAATATTTATAGAAGTATTATCTATGAGAGATTTGGAGCAATTCTACCAACACAATAGTATCTACAAAATTTATTATGAAACCTTCATCTTGAGCACCCAATCAATAGAAGTAAAAAAGGAAACCATCAAATGGTAATTAAGAAACCATTTGTTAAAACCACCCAAAATATGGCACCAAAATCCCTAATAAAAATTCCACACCCAAATGCCAAGACAAGTCCATAAGCTAAAAGTAGCATATTCCTTCCTCCTACCATAAACTCATCATAATCTATTCAAAACCTTGGGTAACATATTTTGGTTCCATTATCTCCACTCAAAGATGCCCTATGGCATATCATAACATGCATGATAAGTTAGTCATCAAGTATAACTCCTTACAAGTCTCTTATGTGTCATATATGCTCTTACATTTTTAATCAATTTTTGATCGGGAATTCGATTGAGACCGCCCTTTTATATTATAGATTTTGAAGAGGTCCATGTCACTATAACCTACTTACTTCAATTAAAACTCATTTTGACATTATTTCAAAATCAAAATCGACCTATAAAATCTTGAAATTATATTTTTTGTTCTTTAATATTAAGATGCAAGATTGAGACAACTTTACTAACAATTTTAATTTATGTTATAAATAACTCTCAAATAGATGAATTGGATCTGATATAAAACTATCCAACCCTTATATTTTATGGTCAAGGAGTATTCTACTATAAATATTTGATACTTTTATGCAGTACAAGTGTCCATGAATGAAAATGTTAGCAAACATTTTTGGTTTACTTTAAAACGAGGGTTTGTTCCTTTAAGTGGTATGAACTTTTCTGATGTTTGGGGTCGCCTTTGTACTGGTATAATTTATTTTTGAAGTCAATTCAAGTCTTGTATTTTTTTCTAATCTTCAATGGCTATCATAATATTAATGATAGATAAAAGGTATCATATCATACTGAACAAGATACCTTACAAGCTTTGCAACAAGAATTTGAGAAACTAGCAAAAAACTAATTACATGTTAGACCTTGCAATCGTCTTCATAAATTGAAGTTAAAATCCATTAATTATATTGACAAAAATAATAGCCACACTTATAAAACATAAATGTAACAAAACATACCAGCAACAAGTTGTATGCACCAATTTATCAGTTATTTAGGTTACTCGCTCAATGCACAAAACCTTGTGAAGTAGCAAAATCCATCATTACCCTCACTGTGGGCCTACAGCTTGGGATTCTTAATCTCTTCTATCTTGCCTTCAAGTTTATCGACCCTTTTGAAGTGACCTTGCAAATCCAGTCATGCCTCCTTTTATCCCATAGCACTAAGTGCTCTGTCTACAATTAGATAGGACTAAGTGTTCAGTTAGAAATATTTATGAAGTGGTGGTGTCTTTGTGTCCTCTAGTTGAGCAGAAACTAGGTCTATCAGTAAGATAGTTGCATATTAGAATAAGGTGTCAGGTGTGATAAGCAACAATTTTCTATTTAGGTAGAATGGAATAAAGGTGGATGCGTGGTTAATCAACTATTGGTACTGTCACCAATTAAGGAGTTTAACTATTTGCAACTACCATCAATTGAGGACTGGTTGTCACTAATTGAAAAGCGGGATTATAAAACATAATGCAGAAGAGAGGACACTTTTGATAAATTAATAAAACATTCACCTCTCATTTCAGTGTTAGTGGCACTACTAAATCAACTCGGTGCACCAGAAACAAAAACCCTTTAGGGATGAACCTGTTGTCTTAGGGATGAAATCCTCAGAAGTAGTATGTGGTGTACGTTGAGAGCAGATTTGTATGGAGTAATTTTAGACTTGTAGGTTATAGAATGCATCAGAATCATCAAATGCAACCACTTCTGTATTAGTCAGTAAGTATAGAGTTTGTATACTAGAAGTTTTGATGAACCAGTTCTGTATTAATCAGTTTGTATGCTAGGAGTGCCCAAGAAGGAATATCATGTTGTTTAGTTTGATCTTAATATTTGTCTATGACTGAAAAAAATAATAATAAATAACATAGAGTAGTTCTGGGTTTGTTTTCTACTGTTTACTAAGGTAATTATAGTAGTATATTTAGTTTAGTTTATTATAGCGAGTTAAGGACCGTACATCCCCTTGTCGGAACCTACTTAGCACCATCATAATAATCATGGTTGTAGGTATAGAATTAGCGTTGGTCCAGTTGGCTCTTTAGGAGAAACGAATAGATGCAGGTGCCCTGAGGTCCAAAATTAGGCTGGGAGGATGCCCTTTTGGAGGAGGCTTAAATAAATAAGCCAAGATATCTAGTTGAGAAGATCCAAGTCTATATCTTGAAAAGAGGCTGCCTTGTTCATGGTGATCCATAGTGACGCTTATACTAGATATTTGTGTGGAAGAGAAACTACTTTGAAGATAAAGTCTCCATGCCTTGCAGTACCTGGTAGAGCAGGTTGTCTGTGGAGATACAAGAATCCAAGGATTTTGATGCTCTACGGTCTACTTCAGAGACATATAATGAACCTGAAAAGTAGGCTTGGCTTAAGAGAAACTTGTTTGCTATGGTCTTATGGTCATCCCCCTGCCCTATAATAAAATAACTCCCATGACCAAAAAGAGTAGCGTACGGTAATAGAAGAGTAACTAACAATGAAGGATGATTGAATTGTGGGGGATTCAAGTTAATATTAGCATGGCGCAAATCAATGGTTGACATTGGGTACAACCGTTTGTTAATATCAGGAGGTATCTCTTTTGTTCCACCCACGTAGCAGCAGGGAGTCTTTCTAGGGTTTTATGGAAATTTGTTGAAGGAATCTTCCTCCTTTTCAAGGCATGGGTAACGTTCAGCTGGTCAAGACACCCACGTTGCTGAGTAGTTCACCACGTTGCAGGAACAAAGCCATAAATAATGGCACGTTGAGGATATCAAGATAAGGAAAATCCACATTGCAGAGTTTTGGGAGAGATTGCAGGGGCACGTTAATGTCAAAGAGAGGAGTAATCTCAGGAATCAAAGGCAGATTATTACCCACGTGTTCAGAGGTTTTCAAGAGGTATTTTTCAGCATGGCTTCATTAGCAAGTCTGTTAGTATTTCCCATAGAATCCTGACTTTGCTTTGAACGAGTGCCATGTTTTCCACATAAAACATGATGATTATGCAATGAATGTATAGAATAGATCAAAATATGATAGAAACATTGGTCAGAGTTATGGGTCTAAGATGGGCATTTAAAACCCTTTGTTTAAAAAAGAAATCATTTGCTAAAAACCTAGTTATTGTCAATGTTCAAAACAAATGATAGGAGATGTTCTGCGATGCTTCATTGTGGTGTTGAATCGGGATCTGCTTGCTTTGTCCCAGTGATGGGGTAATAATTTGATATAAGCAATTTTCTTTGTAATAGATCTGCATATAGGGGCTATAGATGTTTAAAAGGTAAGATGTTAGTAACAGTCATATGAACTTTAAGTAGGCACTGAGACCTAGATGACAGCCCAAGGCATTTGACATATAGGACAGTTAGCAGAGGCAACATTTTTGGTCTATAGTAATCATAATCAAGGGTAGAACTTCATGACATAATGGTATGACAGAAGTTTACAAGGTTGATGACATGAAGAGTTATCGACAGTGACTCATCTCTGCACAGAAAAGAAGATAGTCAGGCTTTAAGAGCACAGTATTGAAGAAGTTTCAGACAGTGGATGCCTCTCTCAAGACTGAATTTTGGAGATATGAGGGAAACATGGCAGCAGAGGATGAACTTAGCAGGTGGTGTCCAGAATGTCAACATTTTCTCTCTAGGATTCTTGCTGCAAATCCTGCAACAAGAATGTCAATTCCTGATATATGAAACCACAAATGTATTTTGAAGAAATTACCTGAAGATCTGGCAATGCAGCTGATATAAGTGACAATCATTTTGACAGTTTGAATCAACAACAGCAAAGCGGTCATGAGATTATGAGAATCATTATTGAAAGCTAGGATATCAGTACCAGGCGTTGGTGGGATGGGCCTTTACATTGGAGGAAGCCTAGATTTTGATAAGATAGACCTGAAGAATGATGATGCAGACCTAGATGTTTCATATCAGTGGGGAGGTTGTTTGTGTCGTGTAGCTCTATGGTTGCGTTTGAAGGAGCTAGGTCATGAAGTGGAGAATCAAGTTCGAAGGCAATTTAGAATTCCAAGATCAGGTTTATACCTTTGGCCCTGAACAGGTGTTTCTTACTATTGAGAATGACATAATATTTAAAGACAAAAGTGAATAGGCTATGGCAGATGACAATTAGGAAGTAGTATTCTACACATGACAGGGTGTTGTAGTCATGAAACCAAAGGATAGTATACATGATCAGACTACCATAACAATACACTGTTGAAGCTTTTAAGGTATGGAGGTCACCAAATGGGGGCAATCAAGTGACAAATAACAGTGATAGCAGGGTAAAGAACACAGTTGGTCAGAGCAATAAAAGGGGCAGTTTACAGACTGAAGAAGACAGCCACCACAGTTAAAGTCCCAATATAAGACAGCCATAAAACACAAAGCAGTGTCATAACACTCAAGTCAAAGTAAGATTTCATGAGACATCGGTGCTACAGGAAAGCTACAGGGTAGTTAATGTTCCAAGGTAAGCAATGCTGATAAGTCAGTAACACCACAGTTGTTAGCTGCCAGTCTATGAAGAGGGGAAGAAGGATGTTTCATTGTCATGATCAAATCATCCAAGTTTGGACAATAGACTTGAACAGGGCAGCTACATGTTTGATAGGTCATGATGTCAATACACAAGAAGATAATGACAATAAAATGGACAGTAGACCTGAAAGGGACAGTCACAAGACTGTGATGTAAACAAAGCTAATGTCGGTCAAACAAGTACAATGGCCAGTCATAGTCATTGTAAATGGACAGTGCATAATTAACATGAACAGGCCCATCATGATATAATAGTCTTTCCAGTCAAATAGAGGACAGTTTGGCATAACAGTGTACTGTAGACAGAATTAGAGAGACACAGGGCAGTATGCCAGTTTCAAAGATAGTCATCTCATGTTAAGGGCAGAGATTGTGAGCAGTCCATGAAGAGTGCCCTATCAATACATTGCATGTGAAGACAGTCAACACACAGGTTGAGAGGGCAGTCTTTACATAAAAGAGGGGAGAGATATGAGAATGACAAAGATGCAAAGAAATATAGAACAGCTATCTCACAAAAGGAAAAAATGCAGAGGTAATGGACAGTGTAATGATAGCCTACAGGTCAGCTATGCATTGTCAAAGGGAGGGCAGTTACAGTCACTGCCATATGCAGTGTAGAAGACAGTCTTCAAGAAAGCATGCCATGCCTTTTGAAAAGAAGACTGTAACGAAGCCATTTCTAAAGACATGCGAATCTACAAAACCTAGAGCTAATAGGTTGTGAAAAGAAAGTTGCCTCTAAGACCAAGTTCAAGATTATCATGAGAAGTGAAGTTAAAGAGCAGACCTATGACATGTCACAACCCTAGTTGTGATCTGGTCCTAAAATTTTGTATTCTCATGTTGATATGGATGTTCAACTAAATATGAAACTTAACTGTCATAAGGTGGTTGGCCCTAAATTTCTATAATGTTGTCTCGTATGGTGTTTCACTTGGATATAAAAACAACTGTTTTAATTGTTAAAAAAAAGTAAGCGTTTTTCATGATACTGGGGTTAGTTATGGTGTTTATGAATGTGTCTCGTACAATTTTATATATAGCTATATGATTGAATTTTATATAGAAATGCTAATATTGTGGATAATTGTTAATCTCGGATTTCATTATTTGAAATGGACTAATGTTATTCCTGCTTTTGGAGTGTCACTCTCGTTGAAGAGAGAGAGTGTCATTGGGAAGGGGAGTCTCGCCATCCAGGGGCAATTGTGTGAGAGTAGGAAACACGCGCACGTAGTGCAATTCCCAAGTCATATATTGCATTGGGAAGGATAAATAAGGTATCTTGTTTATTTTGACCAAAATTCTATAAAGAATTAAAATCACCACTTTTAATAATTTATATTTAGATTATAAGATATAATGAATAATTTATAATTTAAAAATAAACAAATAAAAATATAATATAATAAATAAATGGTAAAAGGATATATATATATATATTCTTTTATAAAAGAAGATATCCTAAATATTCCTTCTTATTTAAGAAAGAGAATTTATGGTGGGACGAAGAAAATAAAAATAGAAATTGTTTAAAAGAAAGAGAAAGAGTTCCTTTAATAAGGTGCGTATCATATGCTTTATCCAAGACAATAAAAACAAAGGAAGAACAGCAAATAGGTTGGAATCTGGATCAGCCAGCTATCAACAAATGGGAAAGGAAAAATAAATAGTAAATAGAAGTTTACCATCTAGCACATAGTAAAAATAAATACTAGTTTTACAGGTATGAAGAAACTGTTAAAGTTTTTTCCTAATATCATGCAAGCTGAATGATGGTGAATTTTACACTACAAAATGTAAGTTTAAAACTCTCAAGTGGGTGTTTATTGTGATTAAATAGAATCAGCTTATAGCTGCTCAGAATTTAGGAGTGACTAATTATGATGCTTCAGATTGTGTAAGGAGAAGAAATAGAACTTTTTTTAATAAAACAACACTGGGTTGAACCAAAACCCTAGGTCTGTAATTGCTTGGTGAATTTAAGGGCCACTAAATATATCTTTGATAATGGGATATTGCTGATAATGAGTCATGAACTTGGCATAAAATTACTGGTAAACAATGCTTAGTAGGATATAAATTAATGGTGAAGGTATTTCCACATGACTGTTGTAGTAGTATACAACAGCCATGGGAAAGTACTTCATCAGCCTTCTGTGTTTCATTTACATCACTATGACCCATACAATGTACATGACCATCGATATTTTGATTGGTATTAAGCACATATTCTGACATTCTATACTATGTTTGAGTTAAGATCTATTCTGCAACTTGCTGCTCTTGCCAAGATTGAATTTTGCAATTAAATTGAATTAATATCAAGAGTAAAAATGTTGCATTATATGCTGATAATTTCCAGTTATAGGTTCTATAGAGTAATAGTTCTAACCCCACCTTTGAAGTTCATATGATCACTGCAAAGAACCTTGTTGAATTATGGAATTCCTGCATTTACTAATTTGTGAGAGTCTATATTTATTACCAGTTTTCTCATGCAAGATGGGTTAGTTGAATCTAAATCTATACAAGAAACCTAGTGATTGGTTGATTGATATAAAAGGAGAGCCATGCTATTTTTTTGTTTCTACTTCAACAAATCCTAATGGCATAATCCATTGTGTTAGAGGGAAATATGATTGCAATTGTAATAAAAGGCATAAGCCCTAATGCTGGACTAAATGACACATAAATACTTAAACAACATGTGTAAAGGTGCAAATGAGTAGCGAGACAGACCCACGGGTTCAAATTATAAACAAATGCTTTAGCCAAAGTAGTTAATTCAAATAGGAGAGGACTGTTTGAGTTAAAATTGAGTCACATCATGAGTAAGACATATGCTTAGATATTTTGCTTGAGGCATTAATAGGTTGCATGTGTCAGTTATCCTATAGCTGCACAAATTTCACACATGTTGGCCACGGATTGCTAGACTCTTCGTGATGGGTCAGGCTCCCTTTGTGGGGTAGTACAAGGAAGCCTATGGCTTCGTGGCAAGGCAAAATTCATCCCGGTGATGCTCTCTCTCCCTCTATCCTCTTCCACTTCAAATTAAGGAGAAAGGATGGAGGAGGTTTATCTTAATTGCTTTATTTCAAATTTGGAATCTAATTTTATTTTGTTTTTGGTTAAGTATATAATTCTTACCTCAATTTATAAACTTTTTGATATCATGCCCTAATACTATGAATGTGGTAGCTGTTATGATAGAATGATCATATGCAAATCCAATGGTATGTGTTACCTTATTACGAATACAATTTTCATTCTTATGGATGCAACCATTGAAGTTTTTCTTAGTCATTATGATAAGGAAATTGTGCAATAGACATCATTCACATTCTCTCTCTTTCTTCCACTTCAAGTTATTAAAGCAAATGATATAGATGTTGTAATGCAAATGATGTAATATTGTTTAATTTGTGTCTTATTTATTTAGATGAGTAAATGACTCTCACCCAAATTCTTATATTATCATTTTCAATATGATATCTTGGAATTGTTTGAAGGAGCATGGTTGATATAAGTAAATTGGTTGCATATGTTATCACTCTGGTTTCAAAATGGGCATACTAGCAGCTGCAACTTATTATGATCCAATTTTTATACTTATGCCAAGGTATTGCAAATGGACTTGAGGTGATGGTAATAGTCATAAATCATTCTATATGTTAGAAAATTAAAATCAATTGTTTGACTCCTTTAGATCGGATTTACATTAGCTTCATATATTTCATTGATTTCCATACTTAAGGCTTGGTTAATTGAGTGGATATTCACTAATATCTGTACTTAATCAGTGAGATATTGGGTGGTTGTTACATCTGGTATCAAAGCTCTAGGTTCAACACTAAGGCCTAGAGTCCACTATGTTGAAGTTGCATTTCTTGAGAATTTGGAACACATCTTAGAATTAAGGTGATATCTAGATGAGTTAGAGACTTGTTATTTCTTAGATGGTTCAGTATGGGAATTGAGTAAGGGAAATATGCTTTAATGACTAGAAGATAGTAATCTAGAATGAAATTGATTTGTATGATTTATTACTTGCTATGTATGACTTTGGCAATAACCTATGATGTGAGTCTATGTTAGAATGACTTTAAAATTCATGTTGATTGATTGAAATTATACTTGAACAATGCATACTTTTGAAGTTGCATGGCTTACTCATGAGCTTGATATGGGTAGGAAATTATTGTAAAAATTGATATTCATATAAATATTGTAAAATAAAAATACTTTCTTTATATTAATTTGAATTAATTAAAAGAATATATAAAATTATACAAATTTTAATTAATGACCTTTTCTAAATAGATATATAAGATATTTTATAATTCATTTACAAGTTTTTAAATAACTTAAATCTAAATTTACCCTAATTAACATTTAGGTAATAACTTAAATCTAATTTACTCTCCCATATTTATTTTCATAGAAACAGATTAAAAGAGAGGAGAGGTTACCATTGATCATCATAAAAGTGGTGAAGTTTAATCTCCAAACTTGAGCGCATCTCTGAAACCCAACACAAATCCGTCAAATTCAAAAAGGGAAAAAGTGTATATTAATTTCCCTACTCATAAAGACACGTATTTGTGGTGCACCCACCTCACCTTCAATCTCTCTTTCCCACCACTGACAGGAAGAATAACACTCGTTTTCATTCACTGATTCGCAGGCGTTGATGGCAAAATTCTTGTCGGTAGCTCACTCCCTTTTCACCAATTCCATACCGAATTCATACGGTCGATGACTGCATTTCTTCACAATGGTATCAGGCAGCTTATTTTATTTTCTACACCCTTCAAAGAATAATTGCAGCTGTGAAGGTTGCGAATGGTATAAGGGAGGTTATTTAATTTTTCACACCCATTCAAGTTTAAATGCTCCAGCTGTGATAGATTGCCAATGCTATCAGGGAGGTTATTTAATTCAATACAATCTTCCAAATCTAAATGCTGCAGCTATGATAGGTTGCCAATGGTATCAGGGAGGTTATTTAATTCCCTACACCTTTGCAAGTCTAAATGTCTCAGCTGTGATAGGTTGCCAATGGTATCAGGGAGGTTATTTAATTTATTACACTCTCTCAAGTCTAAATGCTGCGGCTGTGATAGGTTGCAAATGGTATCAGAGAGGTTATTTAATTTCCTACACCCTTTCAAGTCTAAATATCTCAGCTGTGATAGGTTGCCAATGGTATCAGAGAGGTTATTTAATTTACTACACCCTCCCAAGTCTAAATACTGCAGCTGTGATAGGTTACCAATGGTATCAGGGAGGTTATTTAAATTTATATACACTCTCAAGTCTAAATGCTTCAGCTGTGATAGGTTGCCAATGGTATCAGGGAGGTTATTTAATTCACTACATCCTTTCAAGTCTAAATGCTGCAGCTGTGATAGGTTGCCAATGGTATCAAGGAGGTTATTTAATTTTCTACACTATGTCAACTCTAAATGCTGCAACTGTCCCAGGTTGCCAAGAATATAAGAAAGTGAATATTCGAAGAAGTTGGAAATATCTCGATCTGCTTGCACTATCCTCAATTGCAAAATGTTACCCACAAGACTGCAGTGAAATGGCTCCTGTACTGGAAAGCTACATTTTTCCAACCATAAGCATATCAAACTTGAAGGAAGCATGGCTGGCGTGTCAATGAGCAGATTTTTCAAGTGGAGAAATTGAAGACCAGGTCTGCACAATGTTTCAAGCCTTTGCGAATTACCTCCATTCAGTCGAAGGCGAGCGAAATTGATGTTGTTGGATAGGGTGCTTAAATCAACTGCATCCTACAGTCGGGTACCCTCTTTTTCAGCGATGGTTCGCCCCATATCTCGTAAATGGTCATGCATATCAAACACACCTTTGTCGTCAACCTTTATCAGTAACTTCAGGGAAAGATTCTGTAGAGCTGTGTGTACCATCTTGTACAAAGATTTCCAGAATACAATGGGCAATGCTTTGCGTTCTCCAACGAAGAATTATCCTCTGCACTAAGAGCACTATAACTGATTTTGATTCTTTCATGAATGTCTGGGCGGAGAGTAATGTTGTGAAAGACTTCCGTCCAGCAACCTCTGTCATCATGCTTATCATACAAAAAGGCTCCAATCACTTCCAGTGAAAGAGGATGCCCCCTACAAGCTTCCACTATTCTTCTGGACAGATCTTCGTGAGTGGGAGTTGAAGATGGTCTCAGAAAAGCGTGCCAACAAAATAATTGGAGACCTTCATTTATCTGCAATCCAGTCGTTTCGTGGATGTATTCAGATGAGACCCCCGCCACATGTAGAATGTGTTTGTCTCTAGAAATAATGATAACTCTGCTATCAGGGGCCAGCCAATTCCCAACCAAAACATTTGATTGCATCTCAGCATCCACATGATTCTAAAATCAGAAACACACGTTTTTCTCTCAAACGATCTCTGAACAGAGATATGCCCTCATCGACACTGTCGACTTCCTCACCATATTTGGTTGTAGAGGGCCTTGGCAAGTGTGGTCTTGCCAATACCACCAATACCCCATAATCCAGCTTTAACCACACCTTCCTCTGAATTGAGTTTAAATTTGAGAATGAGATCCTGGGTGAGGCTTTCCATTCCCAAAGGGTGCTTGGCAACCTCTAACGGTACTCTGTCCAATGTCTTAATCACGTCATTCACCACCCTCTTTACTAGCCTGGGCTTCCAAGCTGCAAATTAATGATCAAAAATGAACGGACAGTGCAGTCAAGAGAAATTGCAAAAGTACTAAATATTCTCCTTGCAAACGTACTAAATATTCTCCATGCAAGAAAATTTTGGAAATTACTAATATTTTATATATAAAATGACAAATAATTAGCCTATATATATTCATTAATATATAAAAAACGCTGAAAGTTATTATTATCTAAGTCTTTATTGATTTAGGAAAACTTACATCTTCATTAACATTAATTTTAAAAATAATATATATAATTTTATTGTTTCTTTTCAACATAAAGTTAATTCTTTAAAAATAAATATTAAACGTTAAAGAAAATGAATTTAATTTTTTATAATTAATATTTTTTCTTTACTAAACATTGTTCTTCTTAAATTTTAAATATAAAATATTTTATTAAAGAATAGGAAAAACACTTCATATTACATAACAATTAAAAAATAAATAAATTATTATTCTATTTTTATTTTGTTTTGTTTTTTATAAAAGTATAATAAATATTATATATTTATGTATAATTTATTATTTTATTGATGTAATAATAAAACCTACTTGAACAATAAAACAACTTTTAAGTAAATAGAAAAAATTCTTCAAATAAAAAAAAAGTTATGAAGGTGAATAAATTAGTGTTTAGCCCATTATTATTTAAACATAAAGTTAGCTTTCACCAAAACATCAAATTAAATTTGTTGAACTTTTATTTACACAAACTCACACTCACATGTTCAGGGTAAAAATATAAATTTGAGTATTTTATTTCATTTTATAATTATGTAAAAAAATATTTTATTTTATTTATAGTATTTATTAAACAGTTATTTTTATTTATTTAATTCTAGGACTATTGAATTTATCTTTTTGTTTATATAAGGGTTGGTATATTAACAATGTCATGGAGACTCTTGCCATTTTATATGTTGTGGAGCGTAGTGGAGTCCACTCATTTGTGAATCTGATTTTGAGATGGTGGTGACTAGAGGATGTCATTGGCATTGTGGAAAGGGGTCAATTACCCCGGATTTGTCACAAAAGTTGGACCACTAAGGGCATGTAATGCCCTTGCTTTGTAGTGTTTTATTTTGGTTTGAATAAATTTTTACCCATCTTTTTGTTAAAATTATTTTGTTTTATTTACATATGACTTTTTATTTAATTACAAATCATTTTATTTTATTTTAGATTTTTATAAGCATTACTTGTTTTTATTTATTTAAGATTTATTTTATTTTAAAATTAGATTATGTTGTGTTTTATTTTTTAAGTACACAATTGCTAACACCAGATATTGTATTTTAATTATTAGTTAATGTTAAAAATAATTAACCTACAATATTATTTGAATTAAATTATTAGTAAATTTATATAAGAGTTTATAATTTTATTAAAGAATATATTATCATAGGCATTGAGTTGTAATGGCAAAAATGGTATATTTATTATTTTTTCTTTATTTTTAAAGTATTCTTTATATAAAAAATGATATATTGGTATATAAATTTGACTCATAATATCATTATATTTAGATTTTAGTATTAATCATTGTTAGAGATAGGTTACAATCTTTAAGTCTCATTTGTCACTTTTTTTTTCAAATGTGCAAAGTGTGGACTTCACTCAAATTATCTTCACATTGTATATTTAATCCTTAAATTTTTAAATTTCAAAATTGAAATTTAGCCCTTGCCTACCTCTTCACCAACGTTTTTGAGCCAACTTTTTCACTAACTATTGTAAGTTGACTTAGGGTATGTGTTGTGCTAATGTGTGTTATATTATATTGAAAGATTTATTTATTTATTTAAGATCATCAAAAATAACCTAAATATCATTGAAGAGCATTAATGAGAACAATGTAGCAACATTATATCAACAAACATCATCATAGGTCTATTGCAATTTTTATTGTTGTTCTCAATCATTGTTCCAAAGTTACTAAATTAATCCAACTAGGGTTCTAAGGATAACAAGATCCTCACAATGCAACAAATTCTTCAATGGTGTTTAAAACACCACCAATCATTATTAAAATTTAGATATTAAATGATTAAGGAAAAAAAATCCAACTATCCATTTTTTGTCAATCTATTCATACAATTACAAGTTCAAGTTATGTAAAATATCAAGTCCACAAGTGGAGCTTTGATCAAAATACAACTAGTTTGCATAGTTTGAGATACTTGTCTAATTTGGCCCTAAAATTATAATAATATGGTGAATTTATCCCATTCATCTTAAGATTCATTTTCTCATCTCTAGGATTGAGCTAAGTATCGCCCCAATAGAAATATCTTTCTCTAATTGGACCCTATTATTCACACCCATAAAGTCCACTCGGAGCAATCGTCTAGAACAATATAATAGAAAATGTAAGCATGCCACTAGTGTCTAGAGCACAAGTAGAAGGAGGGGATCCCAATCATCCAGATTGTTTTTGTTCCATGCATCAATAGGGTTAAAGGTAACCACAAGAGGGTCTCATCCATCACTATCATCATTAATATTTTCTTCTCTATTTTATTCACCAACCACTTAAGCAAGAGAGATGAAAAGAGCCAAATGAGGAGATTTGTTGGAATCAAGACAGATATAACTTCCTCTATCAACACGTGACAAAGAGGTAGAACGCTTACTAACAGGATATAACTAGCCCCACTAAGCATGATCCCTTCATGTAGGAGGATGAGAAGCCTGAGAGTGAGCATCTTGATGACCATGGGAAAAATGGTTGTGATCATAGAAAAACCCTCAAGGAGGAGACCAAGTATAAGAGGAGGTGAGAATCAGAGGTACCTATCCATAGCACAAGAGGCATCACACGAATGATCTAATAACATTTATAAGTGAGCCACCTCAATTGTAAATTTAGTTTTTTGTACTTCAATTTGTAATAACACATTATAATAAAGCATAGTTTTAGTATAATTCAAAAACTAATGATCAACAAAACAATTAAAAAATAGTGAAATTTCTATCTTTCCATATGATAAATAGAATCTCCACCCTAAAAGCATATTATAACTAAATGAATTTGTGAGGGATGTTAGGCCAATCTCCTAATAAGACCATATTCTAGGAAAAAATCTCAATTATGAATGGCTTGAAGAAGTTATATATCCAAAACCAAAGATCTTGAGATCTAGGACAAAAATAGAAAATATTTCTGAGAGACTCTTGATGTCCACAAAAAGAGAATTGAGGATAAAAATTCTTAAATGGGATAATCTAAAACCAGTGGAGAGTCCTTGAAAAAGACACTAAGCAAATTGAGACGATTTAGGCTCTAACACTATTGACCAAAGAGTGTGAAATCTACGATGCCAAACTAACAATAGAGACTACAAATTCCATTGTTGATTCACAGTGGGAACCATGGGTAGATGGAGAGAAAACCAATGATAACCTTGACGAGTCTTATAATTCAAAAAAGTGGTATTTGGATATTATTTTTGGTCTTTCCACCAAGGCTTGCAAGATCTAATACCAATTTTGTGAACCACATCAATCAATATGGATTTTATAATTATTTCAAAGGTCTCATAATTTTAACTAGAGTCTTCACAAGAGGACATTGCAACATTGAAAAATGAAAGGAAGCTTGAGCCATCTAATGACAATTTCCACATAGCCCAAAAGAGAAATCAATGCAAATAAGTAATCGAAATTCACATGCAAGAGAATAGACAACATACCCATCAAAAGACGACACAAGATATACCTTGGTAAAACCCTCATAGAGAGAAAAACCCAGCCTCCAAAAACATCCATGACTCGTGTATTATTCAACAATAAACATTACAATACATTTTCAGAGCCTCCATGAACACCTCTAAAACATCAAGCCTCCTCAATGCATTCTTCATGTGTCCAAACATGTAACCACACATCCCATGCCATGCTTCACATATGCACTCTTCATAAGAAGACTCAAAATCCCAACAAGTAAACCTTATACAACTACCCTTATGTTTTCTTTTATAGAAACAAGCTCACAAAAAACCACCAACTGACCTATTACGTAAAACCATATGACTAAAACCATAAGATTATAAAACCATGACCCCACATTTAATATTGGGTACCTTATTAAATTACTTTCCCCAATATTAAATATAATTTTTTACAACTTGTGTCCCAATGTTACATACAACGTTATAAAGTGGCCCCAATAATGTTAACTCCTAGTGATGCACATACTTCTAGGTCCCCTTAGGTGCACCACACACATAATAATAAATTAAACATTATAAACATTATGCAAGGTGTACAACACCTAATTCCTAACAAAAAATAGCAAACCACCATATATTTTATTGGTTCATGGAAAGACCAATATGCAAATTAAAACTATTTGAAAGAATTCATGGATTCATAGCTTTCCAAGCTTGCCAAATACTTATTATTATAAAGGTTCCTTGAATGTAAACAACATATTTCATAATAAAAGGTATGAAGACCAATCCCCTTCTAAGCTAGTAACCCAGTTGCATGACCAAAAAAATTGCAATGCCACACTAAAAATTTCCAAGCTTCATTACCCTCAAGAGCACAAATGATCCACTTAGTACAAAGGCTCAAACCTTGGAATTGAGTGGAAATTAATCCCAACCCTCTTGATTCATGGGGAAGACAAAAAAACTCCCAATCCACCCAATGGAAACCTTGTTGATTTTTTGAAGAAGACAAGATAAAATCATGAAGAAGCTTCTTTAATTTCAAATAGGAAGTTTTTAAGGGAACCCAAAAAAAGAGTAGTGGACATGAGTAGTTGCAAGTATCTTGGAGTAAATCTAAAATTTTCTAGCCAGGGATAAAGGTTTGGTGACCTAGAATAAGCAATTTTTTCAATTCTAGCAAAAATAGCTTGCCACAAAATGTTGGAGATGCCTATAAGGTAAGAGGGGTGCCCAAAATTTTGAAAATTTCACCATGATCAATCCACTTCCATCCAAAAAAATTAAGCCAAGAAAGCATGAGAAGGAAGGATTGTCTATAACATTGATCCTTTTGTGATTGAATGGAAAAAATTAAGGCTTTGGAAAAAAATATCCAAACACTAATTATTATGGGTAAGTGCACCAATCTGTGACACAATTTAGGTGCCAAATTGAAAAAACGATCAAAAAAACCCCGAAATAAGGCCTTTGGCGCACGCCAAATGTCTAAAAATACATTTGGCGCATGCCAAAATATATTTCTAGACATAAAATGCAAAAGTCATGTTTGGAACCCTCATTTTGTCTTCAACCTACAGCTTGAGAAGGAAGATTTCAAGTCTGCAACTCGCACTCGCCAAATCTCCTCCATTATTTGCATCCTTAGCTTGCCATTTTCCACAAGAATATCGCCAACACGTCAGAGAGGTCGAAGATTGCAAAGAGGTGTGTATTTTTATTCTATTTATTTCAAATTTGATTTGGAATGCAACTTTAAATAGATTTTTATAATAAAACTTTGTTCTAATTCTCAGGGAATGAATCTCCACCTCAAAACATTGAGAGTTCAAAATCACCCCCTCATCAAGAGCCTCCTATACAAGAACAACCTGAAACCCCTCCATCAATTCATAGGCATCCTCAAGGAACACAAGAAAATATTCAAAATCAAATTGAAAACAATAAAAGAGGCATTCAACAATTAATTGCAAGATTAACCGAGCATGCTGAAACCCACCCTTATAGGAGAGGGATTGTTGAATCATTGAAGTCAATTTTAACTCATGTAGGAGAAATGAGCGAGCAAATTAATTTTTGGTCAACTAAGAGAGATGAGATGAGGAAATTTTATGCTAATGGTTTGTCATATGCAGATGTCAAAAAACTAAAAATTAGCAAATCCGAGTTGTGTACCCTATTTAAAGACCCAAAACCCAATGAACCTTTGTCCCATGCATGCAAGAGGTTCCCCATCCATTGGTGCCACCATGATTTAATTAGAAACAAATTTTGGGAGCGGTGGTGGATGGTATTTGACAACCTCCATGCAATAACCATGAGGTGCCGCAATACTTTTTGAGGAAACTCTATTGCGAGTTTGTCCTCAATAAAATGCCAAACTATTTTGACATCTTAGACTTTCAGGGTAGAAGTGAGGGCTCCACACACGATAGACCTGCTGCACGATGTAATCCACAGTTGGCACTGAGAGCCTTGGGCAGACCCATGGTGGAGCATGTTGATGTTCCTTCCATTGTTAAGGACAGTGTAGAGGTGGACATGATGAAGTCGATTGGCTCACTCACCCAGACCATTTTACAGTGTGTGAGTCCTCTAGTAGAGCCTGGTGTGGAGGAGACGTGTAGGCCCTGAGCTCCACCCCACCATTGTGGTGCTTGTGGTGTTGTTTGCACATATGATTATCAGGATGCTCGTGATGCAGCTACATAGCCTACGTCAGTTGCAAAGGCGATGGATTTCACAGATGATATTCTGAATGATACATTCGACATTGACACTCAGGTAAAATTTAGCAAGTTATTTTAATGTTTATTAAAATATATTTTGAAATTTAAGAATAACTAAATTAGTAGAATTTTGATATGATGAAATTTCAAGGTCGCACTATTCATGAGGGATGCTCTATTCCTACAGACCCTTATACATTCTCGACGATGAGTCCACAGGTATGCAACTAGTATTAAAGATATTATTATTGCATTTGAACAGTTGAATGTTATATTTGAATGTTTGTCTCATAACATGCTTCGGATTTCAAACAGTTTCCTGGTGCACCTTCTTCCTCCACACCTCGTGATTCATATCCTCAAACAACGTACACTCAGGTAGCCTTTATTCATTAATAGGGTTGTAAATCTATGTTGGCTAGTTTTCATAATTTTGCATATATACAAATCTAAAAAATTGATGAGAAACACAAACATTGCATTCAAGTATTCCTTGATCGTGTCAAATTATGTTCTCCTATATCAACATGATACCTGAGATATTGTTTCATTTGTAGCTATTGACAAGAGATAGCCCTGGTGATGTTGGTGGCACGATGGACCATGGAGTTGTTGTAGCAATAGCCAGTTATGATCCATTGAGAGAGGTATGGAATAGATTAGTCGATTTGACATTATATTTTCTCTTTTATGGTCTATTATAGAAAATTTTCACGATAATTTTATGTAGTTTAATTTCTATCTTCATGGTTGCTACAAGTGGTTATCACTCTAGATCATGGACATGGTGATCCTTTAAATGTGCATGATGACTATATGTATGCGGTAAGTGATTATATTTTGTTATATGCCATTCCATAATTCAATTTCTATGTTTTAACATCTTTACTTTTAATTGTATCAATTGAAGGTCCAGAGTGAAGAGAGGAGGAGTAGCGGGCATGTTCAAAAGACAAGACAAGCAACAATCACTCCATCCAGCCGAATTTTGAAGGCAACACGAGATCTATTTCCTTCCCCTAGAGGGAAATGACTATGTATTAGTGTTTTTTTTGTATGCCTATGTGGCATTTTGGAACATATGTTTTGTACTATTGATATATATACATGATCTTTTGTCCAAATGGCTCCTTTGTACTAAGCCTATATGGTTTTTTTGGATATATTTATATACTTTTATCAATATATATCATTGTATAGCCTTTCGGATTTTTTATTAAAGAAACTCTTATTTTGCTACTGCCATTCTTGAATGATGTTATCATGCGTATTGTGTAAGTTGTATGCTTGAATGTTGTAGGCATGGATTTTTTTTACATCTAATGCTTAATTAATTACTGTGGAATGCTCAATAAGCCCCATCTAAAGTGTATTGTATAAGTAAGCTCCATTCGTGGTGGTTTGTATCCTTTAGAATGCTTCAATTACTTGTGCCTCACCGATGCAAAGGCAAGGAGGCTCAAACCCAATTAGTTTGACAACCTGCCTTCAAGGGGCTCCTAACAAGATTAATACAACCTATTTTGAGCAATCTACACAACCTCAAAGCCCCATCAAACCAAACTCTTCATTCAACACCTTACCCAACAATCCACCCTTGTAGCACTCTGATGCAGAGCCAAGGTGGAGAAGACTCACAACAATGGAAATGTCAATTCTCAATCAAGAACTCTTCTTCATAATGATTTATCCTAATAGGCATCAACCCACCCTCAAGGGTCTCAACTCCTCAACCTTGCAAATGAACAAAAAGACTCCACCAAGGCCCTACAAAGACCATCAACATTCATACAATGACAATTGAATCAATTGACAACAATCCCTAAGTCAGATTCATCAAGGTTTCCAAAACTCACATTTGTGACTGGTTATTCTTGTAGTACTCAAAACTCAGTTTTAGCCAAATTTCTCCCAACCTTTCCAAAACACTAGACAATTACAAGATGGATTGAGATACCCTTTTCAGGGCTACACAACATACCAAAGAATTAGTGGTCTCTCTTTTTGATCGACATAGACTTTCAACACACCTACTTCAATTTTGGCTTCACAATTAGCCCTTTTTTTCCAAAGGGACCACCCTTCCAACTTTAGGTATCTATCCAAATGCCTTGGAAAGTCTTAGGTCATGGTGCCAAACCTCAAATTTTGTCACTAGTTTGTGTCTACAGAGCCTCTAACTCACAAAACCCAAGAAACCCTCCTAAACCTTCACAAAATCAAGGGTTTTAAAGAAACATACAACTCCAAACCTCTCTCAACACTTTCAAAGCCCCAAAAACCTCAAAATACTTCTGCACGGACTCATCAAACCCTCACATAACCCTTACAAGCATTAATTCTTAAAAACCTTTCTTTGGTTCCTCACTTCCATGTTGGAAAACCCTGTTTCAGTCTTAGAACAGTCACAAAAACACCACATAATTATGACTCCTTATTCCAAAATGAGTTGACACACTTATTATAACATTTTTTCAATCAATCCACTGAGATATAGTAGCAAACAATAGGTGGATTGATTGTTACATCACAAATTTCCCCTCAAACCCTTGATTCAGCAACACTGAGACAGTCACTATTTGTGTTGGTTATCTCTACAAAAAAAGGTGGATTAAAGGTGGATTAAGATACTCTTTTCAGAGTTTCACAATATATGCCAAAACCAATAGTAACTCTTTTGGACCAACATGAACTTTCAATACACCTCCCTCGCTCTAGGCTTCACAATTAGGCCTAATTTCCAAAGGAACCCCCTCACAAACTCACCTCCAAACCAAGGAAACTTGAAATAGTCTTAGAGATGCTCACCAAACTCAGGATTCTCCCATTTTAAGAGCCCCAAGAACTTTTTCTATTGCTCTACTCACAAACCGTCCTAAACCTTCACAAAAATAAGGGTTTTAAAGAAACTCATAACTCCAGACCTCCCCCAATCCTTCCAAAGGTGAAAACACCCCACAATACCTCTACCCTAACTTAAAGGACACTCACAATCTCATTCCTTTCATTATTTCTCAGATTCAGTACTTGAGTTCCTTACTTTCATGGTGGGAACACCCTTGAACAGCATTAGAACTTCACACCCCACTAAGTTTATTCATTCTCTCAGCCTCCAAAGTATTCATACACCAAAATAATCATGGTATAGGCCAATCCACCGAGCAACAGGGTCAGAACAGTAGGTGGATTGGCTAATGTGTCATGGTGTTGCCCTCAAAACCCCTAACACAGAAAACATAGCAGTAACCAAGTTTGTTGATCCCACACACACCAATGGTGGATTTAAACCTTTTGAACATATACAAAGAGAGTAAAAACATATGCAATCAAGTATACAAAGCCTCAAGTCATGATAGACTTGTATGGGCCTATGCAAGGCAAAGAAAATTCAGGAAAACAAAGAAAACCAATGATCAACGTTTTCAAGTATATTTTGTTATTAGAAACTGAACAAAATCAACCCTCAACTCTGGGTATTACAGCAATATATCTTGATACCACCTTCCAAATACCCCTTGAGCCGATCAACCACCATAACCACCCTTTGTTAGACCTCTAAGATGGCAATTTGCCAATTTTGCTCTTAATTACCATTCATTCACAACCCTATTTTGTGAATACCACCTAACCGACCTATTAAGCCTTTTAAATACAACTGCAAGGTATTTAAATAGCAAATAGAAATATAGAGAGAAAATACAATAAATATTTTAACTAATGAATTGTAAAAAATGGACTTTTGTAGTTTATATTCATGTCATTGATTACATTGCTTTGCACATCTTTCAAAGTCAAAGCATTACTTCACTTTGCATAACTAATATGTAGATGTTGATAGATGCCGAAAATTTAATTACAATATAGTTTGAACAAAGTCAACCTAAGCAGTTATGCAATTTCTTCACATTCCATAACTAATAACTAGGAGCAGCTGCCAAATGCATTTTCTTATCATGGCATTCTATGGGACCAAATTTCTTTGAGATATTTTTTCAAATAGTTCCCTGCCTTGTCTATGTTACCACATTTTTCATACATGTCTACCAAAGCATCTTCTCAAACAGTTCACTGCCTTGTTGCTATGGCTAAAAGCCTAAAACAAGTGATTTTGAACAAGCTATGGATGCTTCGAAAAATATATCAAAAGCATAATAGTAAGCAATAGCATAGAGAAGGCAGTGAACTGTTTGAAAAAATGCATCAAAAAAATTGCTTTGAAATGATAAATTTAGTTGTGCTTTCACTCTTCTTTAACATTGTATATCTGCTCCTTTTTATAACAAGAGATAAAAAAACGTAAAAAATTGTATAACAAGAGATAAAAACTATCTTTTTTGAAATCGAAAGGCATTTCCATAGCATAGAGATATAGAGAGAAATAAAATAAAGAGTTTAACTAATGAAATGTAGAAAATAGATTTTTGTAGTTTTTATTCATGCATTGCACATCTTTCAAACTCAAAGCATCACTTCACATTGCATAACAAATAACTAGATGCTGATAGATGACAAAATTTCAATTACAATATAGCTTTTGACAAAGTCAACCTAAGCAGTTATGCAATTACTTCACATTGTATAACTAATAACTAGGAGCAGTTGCCAATTGCTTTAGCTTGTCATGGCATTCCATGAGACCACATTTCTTTGAGGCATTTTTTCAAATAGTTCATTCCCTTTTCTATGCTACGACATTTTTCATATATGTCTACCAAAGCATTTTATTAAATAGTTCATTGCCTTCTTGCTATGGCTAAAAGCCTAAAACAGATGCTTTTGAACAAGCTATGGATGCTTGGAAAAAATCTAGGAAAGCATAATAGTAAGCAATAGCATAGACAAGCCATTGAACTTTTTCAAAAAATGCCTCAAAGAAAAGTGGTCTCATGGTGATGGAATGCCATGACAAGGCAGTGAATTGTTTGATAATATGCCTCAACTACTTGCGTTTGACAACTTTTTCCTCGAGTGAAAATTCGCCACCATAGGAAAAAGGCTCTGAGATAGCGAAAACCAAGCAAGGTTATTGTAGAGGGGCCCAACGTGATCCCATAGGATCAAACGAGAACTTTCTAAGCATCACGATGTCTGAGTAATAGCATGTTGAAGTTCGCAGCCATTTTGCACTTTGGACCCTTAAGGGATCGATCCGGTTGAACGTAGCTCAGAGCGATTCCGCGTCTTTAGGTTCAGACGAGAAGTTTCTAAGCATCACAGTGTTTGAGTAATAGCATGCTGAATTTTGTAGCCATTTTGCACTTTGGACCCCTAAGGGATCGATCCGGTTGAACGTAGCTCGAAGCGATTCCGCATGTTTAGGTGTGAAAGAGAACCATTCCTAGCATAAATGTACCACCCAAATGCATTGGAATAGCTTGTTTGGTCACACGAGCTGCAAAACGAAAGTTGCACCACTTTGCAACTTTCAACTACTTGCATTTGACAACTTTTTCCTCGAGTGAAAATTCGCCACCATAGGAAAAAGCCTCCGAGATAGCAAAAACCGAGAAAGGTTATTGTAGAGGGGCCCAACATGAACTCATAGGTTTAGACGAGAATTTTTTAAGCATCACAGTGTCCAAGTAATAGCATGCTGAATTTCACAGCCATTTTGCACTTTGGACCCTTAAGGGATCGATCCGGTTGAACGTAGCTCAAAGTGATTCCGCATGTTTAGGTGTGAAAGAGGACCATTCCTAGCGTAAACATACCCACCCAGACCCATTGGAATAGTTTGTTTGGTCACACGAGCTGCAGAACGAAAGTTGCACCACTTTGCAACTTTCAACTACTTGCATTTGACAACTTTTTCCTCAAGTGAAAATTTTCCACCATAGGAAAAAGCCTCTGAGATAGCGAAAACTGAGAAAGGTTATTGTAGAGGGGCCCAACATGAACTCATAGGTTCAAACGAGAAGTTTTTAAGCATCACGGTGTTCGAGTAATAGCATGCTGAATTTCACAGCCGTTTTGCACTTTGGACCCTTAAGGGATCGATCCGGTTGAACGTAGCTCGGAGCGATTCCGCATGTTTAGGTGTGAAAGAGGACCATTCCTAGTGTAAAAGTACCCACCTGGACACATTGAAACAGTTTTTTTGGTCACACGAGCTGCAGAACGAAAGTTGCACCACTTTGCAACTCTCAACTACTTGCATTTGACAACTTTTTCCTCGAGTGAAAATTCACCACCATAGGAAAAAGCCTCCAAGATAGCGAAAACCAAGAAAGGTTATTGTAGAGGGGCCCAACGTGAACTCGTAGATTTAGATAGAGATTTTGTAATCAGCACGATTTATGAGTAATACCCTATCAAATATTGTTTCTCTTTTGCACTTTGCACCCTTAAGGGATCAAGTCGGTTGAACCATAGTAGTTGTTTTGTTGAATGCCATACCCTAAGGTATGTTAGAGATGACCTAGGTTGCATCAATTTCTCTGAGGCATACGCTGCCCCTACCTTGTCACTTCATCAAAGGACAATATATTTAAAGGAAGGTTATTCATTAAGACAAGCATCATGAATGTATGAACACAAGGGAATTGTGAAGGGTCACTGTACATGGCAATGTGCATAGGAAAAGGACAGATTAGAAATGACTAGTGATCAATTGTTAAGTACAGTGAGTGTATGATTATAAAGTGCTTGACAATCAAATTCACTCACCAGAGTCAATGTCCTATGACTGTCAATTCTATGTCAGTCAGTGTCTAAAGACTCCAAGAGTTATGGTTGTGTATGCAGCAATAGGTCCTTATGAATGTGGAGTTTTCAAAAAATACAGTAAGTCAATGACAAATATTACAATACTGATGGAAGAACATCTTGAAAATCCTCCCATTTGTCAATACTTGTAGCAATACATGCAGGGAAATAATTCTCCCATTTCCAACACAAATCATGAAATATATTGTACTTGAGAAAAGGACAAAAGGAGTTGCTGCCCAGTTTCTTTTTTCCATTCCACCTCAGCTAGCCCAACTATTTGCATTCCAAAATGGTTCAAAACATGTACATCACTTGCTCCCTACCAAACACACGGGTAGTAGCCTCTTTGTGGTTGTGTAGTATCATAGGAATTTGGTCCACAAAAAACCTGCAAAAGCCTCTTAATCTTAGACATAGACTCACATAAAAATCATTAAAAGAGCAATAACTAAATCATGTCAGTCATACAGCTGACGAGACCTACTATCACCTTCATGCATGTGCTAGATAAGGAGGTCGATTGAAGGTCCTACAATGGTGATGTTCCCCTTCACTACTTTATCATCTCTTGATGACCCTCAGTATAAATTTCAAATATATCACTAAGAGGTTGCTTAACATAAAATGTGTAGCATATACCAATCCGATAAATCTTGGAGATGGAAAAGAAAGAGAAGATTGACAACCAGAAAATGCACCGACAACCAATGTTTCTCATACCACTGAACACTTGCACCAGCAACTGATGTTGTTCTTTTCTTATATACTTTCACAAACTTCAGTATTACCTACAGTCACAATCAAAAAAGGATCAATGATAGTCATAAATTCATTTGACATCAAACAGTAATCGTGAAAAAGCCTTATTGCAAGGTGTTGATCCAAAAGAGTGATCAATAACATGGCTTTACAAATTCAATGTGCATACTTACAAATCAATCCAAAGAACCATCTGGGTCTGCTCTAGTCTTTATTGTGTCGATTATTGCCTCATGGTTAGACTCACGCACTTTCCACAAGTTCTTGTTCGTAGGTTTACCCTTATATTTGATCAAATGAACGTTGGTGGCGACGACAAGGTTCGAATACTGAAGAATTTTCTAATGCATGTCGAAGTCCTCAAACAACCAAACTAAAACATTCTTAACTGGATACCTTCGAAGCCATGTTCCAATAACAACCACCGAACCTGTAGGATATTCTATGTTTTCTTCGTCTATAACTGGGGACTCCAATTTCTTTTTGGCCTCGATACAATGGCACAGGTAATAATCTGTACCCTCTTCATTGTCTTCATCTACAATTACCGCATAAACGTGCCCTACATTGACATGTTCATCTTGTTAGATTTATTTACTGAGCAACATAATAAAACTTGTAAGTAAGATATATTACTTGGTTCTAGTAGGTCCAATACATGATCAAAGTCAATGGATGATTGCATCTCCATGATTTGTAGAGTTGTCGGGAGCTGATAAGTGTCAAGTGGGGTTAGAATTCTTATAGACCATTCATCAACCCACTCTGTTGACTCTCAATCATTCCATGATTGAAGTGTACATGCATAACAAAAGCATGCCACCTTCCTTGTATAGATAGTCCATGTACCTGCATTGGAGCTTCTAAAAGAGTGTAGCTCGCTCGATCCTATTAGTGTACAACAATCCTCATATTTTGCAATGTTATTATCATCTACTAAATGAAAAAATCTACGAACTAAAGAATTGCCTTCACTACCTAGACCCATTGAACCATTGCACCATTAGACAATTGATCTTGCATCTATCAACTTTACACTGTTTGTGTACTTTAATTCTTCTTGTGCTAGGGCTCTTTTGATACATGCACCTGCTCCATCATGATCCCCCTTTCCATGCCCGGCCTCTGAGAATTTCCACATATGTTGAACACCACTAATCCTATGCATCCTACTCAACCAGTAAAAAATTCTAGCATTCTTGAATTGTGATGTACAATTATCTGACCATATGATATGTTGACTAAATGGTATGCCCCTGCTAGCCAGATCGGCATAGAACATATAAAAGCAACCTTGAACAAGCTCTGTAGAATGTGTGCAATCATCACTGATGTAAAAGTGATACTCCCTCAATAATTTCCTATTTTCCTTTGTACTATCATTTGCATGAATGAATGTTATATGTACAAATATAGAAATCTGCAGAGAGTTGTAGTACTGTGATTGCACCTTGTTCTATGGTTGTAGTGTGTATTTCTCAATGAAGTCGACAACTGAAATGATATGACGAAGTGGAAATGTTTCCTTGCATAACTTGAGCAGTGAGTCCAACCATTGTGCTCTGTGTGTATGCATTGCATAATCATAAACCACCCGATCACGAAAAATGCCCATAAACTAATACACTGGAATCTTATCACTAACCAGTTCACACTTCTTTGCTTCTTTCCCATCTTTTAGACTGTATGCCACTGTCTTATATTTGCCAAATTCCACAATTTTGTCTCCAATTGTGTGTGTACTAGCCATGTGTTGGAAAATTGGCAAATGTTGCATGCCACCACAATGATCACATGTGCCATCCAAAAATGATTTTTTGTAAAAAATTTGACCATCCTCTCTTACACATAAAATGGAAGACAAAAATTTCCTTGATGATTTAGGTGGAGGCATTATGTTACATTCCTGCAAAACATTGTCAATATGCATATCTACACATATACATCGATAAATATCATAATGGTTAGAAAACTCAATATAAACCCTACAACAACAATTAGTGTGTGTGTGATTTATTTTGACATAAAAAGGCTTTAGCATTTCAAAATACCTTTGACATATTTTAATTTTAGGAAACTTTTGTACAAAATTAGCAAAAAATTGGGTTTGACTGGTATCCAAATAATGCATTGGATGTGGCTCACGGTTTATACTACCAATTCACCTTCTTACAACATCTCTTTGATTAGTAGAGGTCCTTGTGTTATCCTTCCAATAATTCACAATTCTTGTGTCTTTATGTGGCAATCTACCCAAAAATGCCCATAACTCATTGCTATTTGGATCCTCCACTCTTTCACGCCTTCCTTTGGCTCTCATTAGAGATGATCTACTTATTTTCAAAGACTTACTTGCCTTTGTAAGGTTCACCTTGTTCCTTGTTTGACTACTTAACAGTGTTGTTGTCATCACATGTCGTGTGGCACAACTATCCTTCATGCGTGAGGTGGAACCCACGCTCTCGTATGCACTCATCAAGTTCCTTACAATGGAATTTTCACTTGATTCATTCAAAACTCTTAGCCCAAGAGCCTTCATGGTGGGCCTAAATTTGAGTTGCCTCATCATTTCAACAAATAGTTGGCATCTTCCACCCTCACTTAGCTTTGCAAAAAACAAACTCCATATCCTTTCTACATATCTTTGACATGTACGTTTTGGAATATTATTAGGCATCCATTTGAAAACATTGGAATCAATATCAATCAAAAATGTTGGTTTTCTATGCAAAACTCTAGGAGGAGTTCTCAAATGTAAATTTGTGTCAATATTGGGAAGGTCAACAACATCGGGGATAGATCGTGTACCTTCAATTAGAGGTGCAATTGATGACATACCTTGAGATTGACATGTAAACGATGTTGTACCTCCAACTTGAGATGTCGTTTGTGGATTTCCTTCAAATAGATATGTGTTTGCTGATGTACTTTCAAAACACAATGTTTTTGATGGTGTGTCTTCAATTGGAGATGTGATTTCCGATGTACCTGGAAAACCACATGTTGTTGTCAATGTGTCTTCAACTGGAGATGTGCATTGAGCTTCACCTATGGTTGATGATGTGCCCCCAACTTCTGTATTCATTCTTGTCCTTCCACGAACTTTCCTCATTCGTGCCCTTTGTTTTTCCAATTCGACATATCTCTTAGACTGCACATAAGTTTGTGGATTTATGGGCTGCAATTCCTTTGCTTCACAAGCTACATTTTTTGATTCTCTTCTCCTTGCATTTTTAACTGCACACTCTTTTGGTGTTAGAGGCTTCGGTCGTTTCCTCGGCATGACCTTGAATGCTACATGTCCACAAACACACATAGAACAAAAGTAAGTAATGCATTTTACAAAAAAATTGATGCAGAGAGGGGTGGAAACCATTCAATACAGCAAATCAATGAGAATCACAAACCTAGGGCATAAATTTCTGCCAGCTAAATGAAAACTAGAGACTCTTGTGTTTATTTTTCTCAAAACCAAATTTTTGATTGTCAACAAAGTCATGAAGAATATGGATTCAAAGAAGGGTTTGTGATGCTATATCTTATCATTATTCACTATTTCTTTGGCAATGAGGTTTTCCAAATTAGATGAAAATAAAAAATTTCCAAATTAGTTGGAAAAAGAATGAAATATAGTGAATTCCACTAGCCATGTTGGAAATGGACCACTATAAGCAATGCAAATAGAATTCATAAGTAAATGTCATGTTTTTTATTTTTTTTGTTCTTCAAACTCATAGAAATTGAACTTTTTTATGCAAATCTAAAAATTGAACTTTTTTATGCAAATCCCATCTAATTCAATGTTGAATTCTAAGTCCAATTGTTATGATTAATAAAATCATTAAGGAAATTTAGTTTATATTGTCAAAAACAAACAAATATACTAAAGACAAACATTTCAATTTACCAAAATGAATATATTACCTCAGATAATGTAAAATGATGTAGAAACTTCAAAATATCTTCTTCTACATTGTCTACCATGCAGATTGGCGGTAAAAAGGTGATGGATCAAGCATAGATTGGTGCAATATGAAGTCAACTGCAGAAAAAAAGGCGTTTCTAACTCGGATAAAGTGTTGAACCAGACAAACACAGGAGAATGTGGGCCTGAATCATGGGGTCAACCCTTATTTTTACCGTTTCAAGGTAAAACCCATTTGGCGAGCGCCAAATATGTTCCTCTGAAAAGGAGAGACTTCAGAGAGAGGGAGTCAAAGTCAGAGAGAGGGGGTGGGAAGGACAGACCTAAGAAAGTAGGGTGGGAGGTAAGTGAGGCCTGACAAAGAGGGATTGTGACATAAGTGAGGCTTAATCCCTCAACCCTTAAACCCTAATCCATAGGGACAGAGAGAGAGAGAGTGAGAGAGAAGGAGGGAGAGGGAGTGGGAGGGAGACACCCGAGAGAGAAGGAGAGGGAGAAAAAGTGGGAGAGAGGGGGTGGGAAAGAGATACCTAAGAGAGTAGTAGGAGAGAGAGGGAGTGGGAGATAGAGGGATGGGAGAGATACAAGGACTGAGAGAGAGAGAGAGAGACTTGAGAGATAGAGAGGGGGTGGGAGGGAGAGGGAGTACTCAAGATAGAGGGATTCGAGAGAGATGGAGGGGGTGGGGGGAGATACATGAGATAGAGGGAGAGAGAGAGTGGGAGGGAGATATCTAAGAGAGGGAGAGAGAGAGGGAGAAAGACAGAGTGGGAGAGAGTGAGAGAGAGGGAGTGGGAGAGGGATGGGAGAGAGATAGAGGGAGTGAGTGAGTGACATACCTAATAGAGGGATTAGGGTAGAGAGTTTAATTGGGTTTAAGGGTTTAAGTGTTAAGGGATTAGGGTATTGGTTTGAGGGTATAGGGTTTAAGGGAGATGGGAGAGAGATAGATGGATTGAGTGAGTGAGAGAGAGACCTGAGAGAGGGAGAGGGGGTGGTATGGAGAGACTTGAAAGAGAGAGAGACAGAGGGAGGGAGTGGGAGAGAGACAGAGGGAGGGAGGGTTAAGGGTAGAGGGTAGAGGGTTTAATGGTTTAGGGTTTAAGGGTTAAGGGTTTAGGGTTTAGGGTTTAGGGTTTAGGGTAGAGGGGAGAGAGATAGAGGGAGTGAGTGAGTGTGTGAGAAAGAGGGACCTAAGATAGAGAGAGGGAGTGAGTGATTGAGTGAGAGACCTAAGATTCCCTCTCTAGTTCTCTCTACCTAGTTGTCCCTTTATACCTATTTCTCTCTCCTTACCTCTCTACTCTCTATCTCACCACTCTCTCCATCTCACTCCTCCTCCTTTCCTCTCTCCCTCCTATCCATCCCTCTCTCCTTCCCTCTCTACCTATTTCTCACTCCACTACCTACCACTCTCTCCCTCACCCATATTTCTCTCTTACTCTCTCCTTCCCTCTCTACTCTATATCTCTCCCCCCTTCCCTATCTAATCTATTTCTCTCTCTCCCCCTTCCTCTGTCCCCTCATTTTCTCTCCTCTCACTCTCTCTCCCTCTCACACACACTCACCTCAATCTCCTCCTTTCCTCTCCCACCATCCCTCCACTCTCCACTTCTCTCTATCTATCATCTCTCTCTACATCTCCTTCCCTCTATATTTATCTTTATCTCCCCTCCCCCTCTCTTTACCCACTTCTCCCTCCATCACTATATCTCAACCGTGTCTCCTCTCTCTCTCTCTCTCCTCCCTACATGTCCCTCCCTCCTCTCTCTAATTATCTCTATCTCTCCTCTCTCTACATCTCCTACCCTCTCTACCTATATTTATCTCCCCTATCCCTTTTTTTACCTACCTCTTCCTTCATCACTTTGTATCTCATCTATGTTCCCCTACCTACCTAGGTTGAGGTATTAAGGGTCAAGGGTTGATAATTGAGGGTTCAGGGTTTAAGGGTTCAGGGTTCAGGGTTCAAGGTTCAGGGTAGAGGGTAGAGGGTAGAGGGTAGAGGGTTTAAGGGTCAAGGGATTAGGGTATAGAGTTTACTTGGGTTTAAGGTTTTAAGGTTTGAGGGTATAGGGTTGATGATAGAGGGTAGAGGGTATTGGGTTTAAAGTAGAGGGTATCGGGGTGAGGGTTGAGAGAGACTTGAGAGAGGGAGAGGGGGTAGTAGGGAGAGAATTGAGAGAGAGAGGGAGTGGGAGAGAGATAAAGAGTAGAAGGTAGAGGGTTTTAATTGTTTAGGGTTTAGGGTTAAGGGTAGAGAGAGAGACAGAGGTAGAGATGGAAAGAAGGTAGAGATATTGAGAGAGAGGAGGCAAGGAGGGAGAGAGAAATAGGTATAGAGGGACAAATAGGTAGAGCCTTAAACCCTAATCCCTCAATCCCCATACCCTCTTAATCCCTCAACCCTCAACCCTTCAACCCTAATCCCTTGACCCCTATACCCTCTTAATCCCTCAATTTTTCAGGTTGCCATAAAAAATATTCAGATTTTTAGGTCCCAGTGTAGTTGCAGACGCATTCAACAACATATGATAGTGAGCATGCCTATGAATGTTTTGTTGATAGGTGGAATGGATAGTTTCCAAAGAAATTTGATGAGCTCTATTCAGAACAAAGTTTATGATAGAGGAAAGTGTGGGTTTTTATTTTTGAGGTGGCCTGGGGCCATCCCTAATGGTTTAATTTTTTAAACCAAAGAAGGTACAGAGGATTAAGGATTCCCATTGCATGGACAATTCTTAGCAATGCCTCTTTAAAAAATTATCTTCCATGCACAATAGTTTAGGGTTTTCCACTTCTCCATTAGCTCCATTTTCATATTATTCATCTGTTCATTCCCTCAATCTGTCATCGCCTTCATTTTTCATGGCTTTGCTTGGTCTGCTCTACCAAAGATACTCTGGATTCTTCCAGTGGTTTGCAAAATCACTCATCATTTTCAATAAATTTCCATCAAAACCCTGAGGTATTTTATTTGTTCATGCCTTATATTTTCACTATCTTTCCCATAAAATTCGTTATCTGCCCTCACATATTCCCCCCATTTAATTCCATCTAGATAGTAAAGGAAAGTATAGGGTATAAATGAATAAAAATTTAATATTTTGATGAAAAATATTAAATTTAAACGGGAAAACCTTAGGGTTTTTTAATGAATTTTATAATGAATTTTTTGAACTAGAGAGAGAGATAGAGGGAGGGAGGGTTAAGGGTATAGGGTAGAGGGTTTAGGGTTTAAGGGTTAAGGATTTAGAGTTAACGGTTAAAGGTGTTAGAACTGAAATTTTCCACAAGAATTCCTACGATTTTCCTATTATTTTCCATGAAAATCCATCAAAACCTTAAGATATTTTATTTATTCATGCCTTACATTTTCACTATCTTTCCCATAAAATTCATTAACCGCCTTCTACACTTTTCCCCCATTTATTTTCTTATATTTCATTACCTTCTCATAAAAAAATTAGCTTTACCGCCATTCTAAAGGGCCAAAAAATAACTTGTAACCCTTACCGCCCCTTTCATTTTCACTCTATAAGTCTTTACCGCTTTACTGCGGCCTCCCACTAAGGGGCTTGTGGTATAGCGGTAGCAGTTTGAAATGGGCATGAAGTGTTTACCGCGCTACCGCAGTAGCACGATAAACCGTTAGCAACCAACGAAGGCAGTGGCGAGTGGTTAAAGAAGGCAATCAAGGTCCCATCGTGGTACCGCTACTGGTCAAACCATAGACCGCGGTAGTATGATGGATGGTAAGTATTCAATGATGCGGCAGTCGGGACATCTTACCACGGTACTGCAAAGGGTTATCTTAAAGACCGCGGTGACCACGGTAAACAGGAGGAAATGGCTAGCGATCACACCGCAGTACCGTAACCGTGAAAACGAAGACCGCAGTGCCTACGGTAAATTGTTGGGAGAAGCGGCTTATGGTTACCGTGGTACCACCGATAGAAAATGCAAAGACCGCGGTAGCGCGGTAAGCAACGATGGAGACCGCGACTGTTAGCATGGGGCCGGGTACCACCACACTGTGGGTAGAAAATTTAAAGCCCGCGGTAGAGCAGTAAACACAAGGGAAGCCTCGGGAAAATAAATATTAAGGGTGGTATAAGTAATAAAGTGAAAAATTAAAAGTTGAACTATAGTCTAAATATTTGATTTGTCGATAAAGGCAATATAATCAAATAGTTTTTTGATAAAATACAAACGGTCATAACCAAAAAATTAAGGCGCATGACTCTTCAATTATAATGTATAAATGATTTGAAAATCTATTGTAAAAAAAAAAAAAAAATTAGGATAGGATAGAATGCTGTAAGTAATATATTTTCATAATGATGACATTCGAGGAGGCTATGTTGCATGTATGAATTTCAAGGAAGATAATGAAAAACTGTTAATTTGGTGATTTCATCCTAGCATCAATTGTTTGTTGAATGGAGGGAGAGATGGAGGGAGAAGTGAGATAGAGATAAGGAGAGAAGAGGAGAGAGGGACAAAGATAGATAGATTGAGTGAGTGAGAGAGAGACCTGAGAGAGGGAGAGGGGGTGGGATGGAGAGACTTGAAAGAGAGAGGGAGGGACAGAGGGAGTGGGAGAGAGACAGAGGGAGGGACGGAGGGAGTGGGAGAGAGATGAGGGAGGGACCGGGAGGAGTGGGAGAGAGACAGAGGGAGGGAGGGTTAAGGGTAGAGGGTAGAGGGTTTAATTGTTTAGGGTTTAAGGGTTTAGGGTTTAGGGTAGAGGGGAGAGAGATAGAGGGGGTTAGTGAGTGTGTGAGAAAGAGAGACCCAAGAGAGGGAGAGGGGGAGAGAGAAGGAGGGAGTGGGAGAGAGATAGAGGGTAGAGGGTCA
>CM021101.1:90441515-90470682 GCA_007115665.2 Sequoiadendron giganteum | reverse complement strand
GTTTGTTTTAATTTATTTTCTCTTTAGGCTAGACACCTCGTGCATTATCAATAATTAAAAACATGGTAGAAAATCTAATCAAACATAAACCTGGAATGAATCTATAATTTATATGTTTGAAAAGAGGACTCAAAATTTATCATATATCGTACTAGGCATATGGCATCTTCAATGCCTTATTTAAATGGCTTAAAGCATGGAGATTTCAATGAGTTGAAGTATATGGAGATTTCAACAACTTGTATGGTCATAAATAATTGAAACACCTTCTTCTCACATTCTCTCATGTTTCACATGGAACATAAATAATGGAAACTAAATATATCAATACCTTCTTAAATTCCTTTGACCACTATAAATACCACGCCAATCTTCTACTTTATGCTTCTCATAAAATACTCATAATTTTTTCAAACCATTTTTGGGTTTTGTTTTTCTCTTACTCAACTTTTTGAAACACTTAGAATTTTAAAATCTCATTGAGAAAAAAAATACATCATAGTTTTATTGCAACAGTGTTAGATTGATGTAAGAAAACACCATTTTAAAAATAAAACAATATACCTACATACCATATTTCTTTGCAAGCATCTTCTTCATTGCTTCTTGACATGCCTAATATCATGAATGCCTTGATACCATGTGGAAAAATGATAGATAAACCACTCAAAAAATCAAATCAAACCATTTTTTTTGATAGAGGAAAAAATAGGTTTTACAGGGACTTGAAACCACAAAGTTTACATGTCGTAAAATAAAGCATTAGAGAACCCAGGGATGGAAAGGCTACAAGATAGAAAAAAATGAGGACAATAGCCACCAACAAAAATCAAGCAAAAAGCCAACAACAACCAAGAAACACAAGCAAAATTAACCAAGAGAATTTAAAGTCTTAGCAACTTCAGCTTCCAGGTTGCACATATCCTGGGCCACCTTCTTTAGGTCATGGGTCTCCAAAGGCAGTGAATCCATTATTTTCTTCAGGTTGGCTCTATTTCTCTTCGAAGGGCCAAAATCCCTCGACTTGTTTCTGCTCTTCTTAGCATTAAGATCCACAATCAGCGATCCCTACTGGGTGTTATCCATTTTTTCGACCAAAGCGCTCAATATTGTGACATTTTTTTTGACAATTTTGTGGTTATGATCGATAGTAGTTTTCATTATTTCCCTAATATTTCCTATTTCCTTTTCCAAATTCTCATTGTCCTTCTTTAGATTATTAGTGAATTCATTCTCTTTTTGAAGGCATTCTGCCATAGCCATCTTCTCATCCATGGTCCATAAGACCTCAGTCGAGTTCTGAGTAGCCACTTTAGCTTCCAACAACTCCAACTTGTTGGTGATAACTTTGTTTTTTAGATTGAGAATCTTTATCTCATGGAAAGCCCATTTCAAAATTTTGAAATGGTCGACCACCCCATTTTTGGCCATAGTAAGAATGTCACCATGAAAATCCCTATCCAGCTTAAAAATGAGGTCTTTAGGGTTAAGGTCCCTGGGGGAAATGGGTCTTTTTTCTTTGTCAGTAGTATGAAAAGAGGCCAAGGAATCCTCCTTATCATTAGGGTCAGCATGATCTTCATCCAGAGAGTCCCCCGAATAGGACACCAGTTTGTTAATAGGGGGCTCATCCCTCTTGTCATCCTCCGCCTAAGACATGCCAAGAGGAACATTCAAAGGGATAGCTTTTTTATTCGAGGGTTTAGCAAGAGGGGCATTCTTTCTTTTCTTGTTGGGAGTGGGATTGACATCCTCAACCCACTTCAGGTTCGAACCCTCATTATCCTCCAATGAGTTAGACTCAGTATCGTAACCCTCCAAGGCTAAGAGCGTAATAGGATTAGTAATAGCCGACATGTTTTTGAAGTGCCCATGAATAAGCCAAATAAGGTCAACATGTAGGATTGGATTCTTCTTTAGGTTTCTTCTAAACTACTCAATACTATTATTCAAGGAACATAATAGGTAATAGGGGAAGGAAACCCTTACCTTATGTCTAAAATGATTGAGTAGAACAAAGTGGTACTTGTAGAATCTGGTGAATCTACCATCTAGTGTAATATACTCCATAAGAACCCTGAGTACCTCCCTCCAAATTTTCTTAATCCTCCCGGTGTCGAAGTAGCTATTGGAGACTTTGACCAGCTTCTTTTTTTCCTCCTCTGACTTTGGGAAGCTAATAACAACTTCATCTGAGAACTTCCTATCACGATAGAATTTCACACCTTCAGTAGAAAGACCAGTGATTTCCCCAATGAGAGCCTCATCCACCGTCGCCTTCCTCCCAAAGAGAATAATTTCCCCATTATTCCAATGTTTAGCGAAATAATTGGTGACCTTAGGGTCAGGCCCATGAAGTTTTTCAATAAAATCTTGAAGCCCTCCCTTCTCTATCTTCTTCCAAACCTTGGAGTTATTTTTGTTCTTCATGCAACCAGTCGGCTCAACTCTTTTTCTGCTTCCTCCCATGGTCGCAAATCCCCTATTTTGATAGCTCACACCATGAAAATACAAACTAAGGAGCTCGTAAAAAACCCAAAGCACCCACAAAACATGCCAACCCTTCCCATCTATCATAATTATTATGATCTTGCCAACATATCGAGTTATATCTCGGTACTTGGCACCATTCTTATTAATCATCTTTAAATGTGAATTCTCTCCCATGAGTGATATCATAGTTGATTAAGGCTCTGGCATTAGCATCCAAATCTTTGCAATTCTTCCATGTCACCTGTTTATTCTACTTAACTCCTTCATTGGCAAAGTAGTTGGCCACATAATTTGCTTCCCTAAAGATATGGGAAATTTTCACTTTATCGAATATTGATAAAGAGGACCTAGCTTCGTCAATCCAATATTTTATAGTTCATCCTTCTTGCCAATCCAATAAAGAGGACCTAGCTTCCCTAAGAGGTAGTCAATGATATTTTTGAAGTCACCCTCAATCCATATGTTTGTAAAGTTCATCCTTCTTGCCAAATCAGTGACCTGGTAGGCTCCTATGGCTTCAGCTAAATGATTAGTTTGTATTCCCAAGGAAACAACCACCATCACAATAAACATGCCTTTATCATCTCTTATCATACCGCCACTCCATGCCTTACTCAGATTCCCTTTCACCGCCCCATCAAAATTGGCTTTTATCCACCCCCTAGGAAGATGATTCCAAAAGACACCTTCAAGGTTCTTTTTTGCTAGTTTTGAGGCTTTGGACATGTCTCTTTTAATTTCCCAATATTTGGCCATCTTGAGGTCATAAATCGAGCAAACCATAGACTCCAACATCTTCCCTTGAAGAGGGAACATGTTGAATTTTTCCGCAATAAGCCTATAGATTTTCTTGAACACAATATTCTCTAGACTTTCCTTATTCTTGAAGATTCTATTGTTTCACTCCTTCCACACTCCCCAAACAATAAAAGGGAAAGTTAGAGACCATAACCTGCATTTATGAGGATTCAAGGAGGACACCACCCATTGAATAAATTGATCTTTAATAGTTCTGGGTGACACCCAAGAGATATTCCAAAGAGAATAGAACCTCCCCCAAATAGAATTCACATAAGCACAGTGAAGGAATAGATGGTTAGCCATTTCCGCTTCTTCCTTACAAAGGTAACAACGATTGGGGATCTGAAAACCCCGCTTATAGAGGTTACCCACCATGAGCACCTTATTCTGGAGGAGGATCCAAAAGAAAATATTGACCTTAGGGTTCAAGGGGCTAATCCAAGCCTTAACCCAGAAGGGAGGAGGGCTAGGGAGGAGGGCCAGGAGATAAGGACAACAAAGAGACAATGGAGGAAATCGAGTAGTTGCCCGAAGGATTAGCTGTCCAAACCAAGAGATCCTCTTGAAGGCTTGAGCCCACCCTAACCACCATCAGGGAGGATTGGATCAATGTAAGGTCAAAACTGATTTGGTTGAGGTTCACCCATTCCCCATTTCTCCAGTAGTCTTTAACAAAGATTCCATATGTAGCCTTACAGGTATCGGCTCACTGTTTGAAGCTGTCAGAGGAAATTTTAAGGGATGCTTTATAATCCATCTATCCTCCCAAAACCTCACAGGATTCCCATTTCTAATGCTCCATCCCACTCCTAAGTCAATAATTTTCCTCCCTTTTATCATATCATTCCATAGAGCCGATCCACGTGGAAGACAAGGATGATCAAGCAAAGTTTTAAGAGAGCCACAATTAGCCAAATATTTACTTTTTAAGATTCTATTCCATTCTCCATTCGATGAGAAGATTCTCCAAATCTATTTAGCAAGGAGACCTCTATTCATCGTTCGGATCTTTCAGAGACCCAGACCACCTAACTTCTTCGGTCTACAAACCGAGTCCCAGTCAATAAGGGGCATTCATTTCCATTCTTCAACACCAGAATAGAGAAAATGTTTTTGGATTTTCTCAATATCCTTCGCATATTTAGAGGGAATATTAAAAAGACTAAGAGCATAGATCAGAAGGTTCTAAAGAGTGGCCTTGAGGATTTGAATCTTACCAACTTGAATGAGAAGAGCTCCTTTCCACCCACAAGATTTTTATTGAATCTATCAACCAAGGAGTTCCAACAGGATTCAGAGGGATTCAAGACCAAGGGAAACCCAAGATAAATTGAAGGTGAAGAATACACTTTGCACCCAAAAATTCTAGCTATCTCGTTCTGCCTTGGCTTCTGAGTGTTGAAGAAGAATAAAGAGTTTTTTTTGTATATTAACCTTTTGACAAGACGCACCTTCATAATCATCCAGAATTATTTTAAGATTACTAGCTTCGACCATTGTAGATCTCCCCATCAAGATGGTATCATCAACAAACTATTGATGGGAGCAAACCAAGCTACTGGAAGAAGGCCACAAACCCATTGTTGTAAATAAAAATAATATAGAATAATATATTATTGAATTCTTCAAGATAATTTCCATTACATTGCATTAGCTAATATAGCCTTACCATTTCTTTTGAACAACCTCATATGGGAATAACTTCCCAAAACTAACAACTAACTTATTTATTTATCAACTAACTAACATTCTAATTTATTTATTTAATCTAATATAAACTAAAAACTATTGATGTAATATTCCAACAATACTAAAGGTATGTTCATGAAAACAAATACAATGATAGGTATCAAAATATACCCCTATTGTTAATCCCAAGTTTATTGCTATGGAAACAATAATGAATGTTAGACAAGGGATTATGTAAGAACATATAGGCACGTGTGATATTAAATCATTATAAACTTGTTAGGGAAGTATAATAATATAAAATAACTCATGTAAGCACAAAAATCTTGTCATGTAAGATATGAGTTACATGTTAGTACCGACATGTAAAACAACCATAGGTAAACATATCCGTTGATTTGTGAGCGTGAAGGCACATGAGATATGCAAGCAAGAAGGTCACTAACTGTGAAATGTAATATGACAATGAATAACACATATAGGTGGAAAAGGAAGATAGATGATGGGATAAAGGGCTCAATATTTTAGATAAAGAGGCTAAAAAAAATTACAAATGTCATGATAAAGTTTCACCATTGAAAGTGCAAACAATCAAACCTATGAAGTTTATGTGACCTAACCAAAACTATCTAGAGTACAAGTATTTAGTAGAAATTTATAGTATGATTTAAAATAATCTAGACTTATAATTCATTTATATTTCTAAAATATCTTTGTAATAAATTGGACTTTGATCCAAGAAAATTACATTTTATTCTAAATAAGTCACTTCACACCTTTGACACAGGAAATATTTTACTCTTTTGCATTTGTTGCAAGTTTCTTGCTAGTCCTTTATATGGCCTCAAATTATGCCAACCTTGGAATTTATATTGGTGTTGAAGTTTTGGTGGATCTAATCAATGGGACCATCAAAAAAGCATCCGTAGAGGTTTGTTCCAAGAGTATTCCACAATGTAAGCCTTCTAATCATCTGATGTATGTGGTGTTACACATCCTTGAATTTTATAATGCATGCAAATGGTTAGATCATTTTACTTCGATATGATATTTTTGGGAGAACTCCTCTTGAAAGAATGCTTTGTGAATGGGTTAAAAAACATTAGGCCTTGTATGGGATTGCCTTGATGTTGTCCATAACCTTACCGACAAATTTTTTTTCTTTTCTATTTTGATGAGGCTAGTCATGTAGAGGCTATCCTTAAACATGGCCCATGGCATGTTCATGTACCTCTCTTGGTTTTTTAGTTGTGGATGTGTGACTTTATTGTCTCAGATAAAAATATGCTTTATTTCCCTATTCAACTTGAATTTTCAAGGTTTCCTTTGTCTTGTTGATATTTTTTGAATACTATTGTTGCTTCTGTTGGATAAGTCATTTGTGTTGAACTTGATAAGTTATATCAATATTTCCCATAAAAGTGTGTGTGTGTGTATGTTGAGATAGATCTTTCTAAAGATTGGATATCTATGCTACACCCTACGTGTGTTTTACCTTGATTTACCCATTACTTATTTTTGATGCCAATATTTTGAGTATATGATTAAATATTGTTCTCTCACCATTCCTCGTAATAATCCGTCCTCCTTGCCTATTTAGGCTCCTCCAAAAGTTGGTGAAAGGTGCACAACAGTTGGGAATCATAAAATAGTTTCCCATACTAGTGTTTCTTAGGCCAAAACCTTGCCCAAGCTTGACCACCGGGCTGATGCAAGAAGTTGGGTCCACAAAAAACTCAAAAAGTGGAAGTGTTTTTGTTGTTTTTCAGAATTTGTCACACTTGGACTGAAAATTTGAGGCACTTACATGATGAATCTTGGAAAAAGTCAGTAATATGAAAGTTTGAATTTTGAATCTAATTTTCAAATATGTAATTTATTCAAATACCAAAATGATAGAAATTAAATTTTGATAGGGATGTATAAAAACCACTTTTTAAAAGTATATTTTTTTACCATACCATGCACATGTACGGACACCACTTTTTGACCCAAATAAAAGTATTTTGATAATTCCTTTTGGGGAAAGAGAGCTAAAAACATCAATATTGATGAGGATTTTTTTTGTAATTTTTTTTTAATATTGTTTTTTTAATTGAATTTTTATTGGCCTTAATTGTTGTTTTAAAAAATCAATGTGTACGAACAACATAATTGGACTTAAACTAAAACTAAAATTTTTTTGAATTATTTTTTTCATTTTGTAGAGAATTATCTGAAGATTGATGCCATATAAATTTTTTTACAAGAAACTTAACAAAAAAAAGTTATTAAAAAACAAAAAAAACCTAATATTTCAAGTTTATGGGCTAGTTTTATTAGAAATTAATTAAAAAATAAAAAATATAATCCAATATTAATAAAAATTATATATTTTTAAACTAGACATTGTGTTCTCTAATGGGTTTTAATTTCATAGATTGATTAAAAAAAAAAAGTCCATCAGCCATATAACCAAAGTTGGAAATTTTTTTGGCTGAAACTTCCCCTCTTTGTGGACCTAACTTCTTGCTTTTACCCCACCTTGTTAAGTGGGAAAAGTGACCTATATCCAACAAGTGAATTAGCCTAGATCCAACTTTCCCTCTTTTGGACTTGATATTAGAACACAAATTGGCTTGGTTTGATGATTGGCTAACAACCTCAAGGGAGAGATGATCTGATAAGGTTTGGTTCATTTGTTGCAAAGAGGGAAAATTCTATGTGTGATTTGATTAACCTAATCAACATAAACCCTAGATCTAAAAATTGAATTTATTGCACAAACGAAAATAAAAAGTTACATAATTATATAAAAATTTGGAGTGAACAAACAATGAGTAACCTGTGTATAAAATTTGAGCTTGAATTGGTGGGAGAGGGGTAAGGGCGCCCTTGTCTCAGAAATGAGGGTTTTTAAACACTTGAATCAAGATTTGGAAGATACAAGTTTTCTCTATACTTTTTTGCAACCCGTTGTTGATGAAAGTCTCAGATTGACCTACACACATGGAAAGAGGGGAAAGGTTGTGTTGTATAGGAGTTTTCCTCAGTCAAACCCCAGTGTTGGTGTTCCCACCTCCACAACAACAATTTTGTTCATGGTAAAGAGTGTATACACCTAAAAATGGTCTGGAGCATCCGATTAATTAAATATGAATTATTTAATTAATTATCCTAATTTCCTCTATATTGAATAAATGGAAATATTTATTTAATATAGTTCACATTCACATTCTTCATAATTTCTTCTAAATCTCGTATTAATTAAATAAAAATAAATAAATACTTTGTTTGATTTAATTATCATATCCCTATTTCAATCTATCACATCGATTCTAAATTAATTAAATAAAGACAAAACACTTTATTTATTTATTGCCGTATTCTTGTGTCTAATTTAATAAACAACTATCCTATAGTTCGTTTTATTAAATTATTTATCTCTCTTTTGCTAATTTTAAATAAATCAAAATATTTGAATTATTGCACAAGGAATATTCCATCCATATTCTCTCAAAAATGAATTAGATTTCCTATGTCTAAACTATGTCTAATTTATGTCAAAAATATGTCAAATTAATTGATTGAAACTTCACGGGAAGTTTTGGAGACAAATTGGAGACAAATTTGGAATTTGATCTCTCAATCCTCCTCCATCAATTCTTCCTCTTCTCTTGCCTGGTGTTTTCACGGGTAGAGACAATCTCCATCTTTCTCTCAATCTCCTCAATCTCTCACCATTCAATTCTCTAGATTGAATCCAAGCCTCTCAAAGCTTTCTTTGTGTATTTCTATAGCCAGGAAATCTATAAATATAGCTTCATTCAACCAAGAAAAGGATCCAGATAATCAAGCTTTTGCACTCTTACTTTGCAGGAATCCAGACATCAAGTATCAAGCATCAACATTCAAGCAATCTAGTTTTCAACCATGGCTGCCTCTTGTAGCTACAATTATCTGTTTCATAACAACATCATGCTAGTTTAATTATTTAGCATTGTATTATCATTATCTCGTTCTTTGAATTGTCATTTTAACAGTCTTATTTGCTTATACAATCTAAGAGCAATTTATATTTAATAAATCTTTGGAGATAGAGAGCAATATGATGCTTTCATTTGATTATTGCTTTGATTTAGTTCAATTTGTTTAATCATTGATATAATGAAGTGTTTTGATCTCATTCACATATTCACCACTTACAATTTGGCGCCCACCGTGGGGCATTAACCCCAATTTTGTCAAAATTATCAATTTTCTGAAAAGTGTCACACAGGTTCTCGGCGTGTTTTTCTTGTAGCGCTTCCATTAAAAGTTTTAGCGCTTTTGGTTGCTGTTTTAGCACTTTCGATTTTTAGCGCTTTCAGTCACTGTTTCAACGCTTCCGGTTCATATTTCAGCGCTTTCAGTTTTTAGCGCTTCCATGCCAAACTTCGGCGCTTCGGGGTACTGTTTCGGCGCTTCAAGGTTTTAGCGCATTAGGTAACTGTTTTAGTGCTTCGGTGTAATATTCCAACGCTTTTGTAAAAGTCAGTCTGGATTCGATGCATCTATGGCCAGATTTTAATTTTTTTCACAGTTGGACTAAAATTGATCAATCTAGGATAGTCACTTCAAAGTTTTCTAAAATTGATCAATCTAGGATAGTCATTTTCAAAGTTGGACTAAAATTGATCAATCTAGGATAGTCACTTTCTTGTTTTTCTTAAAGCAAATTTATCAATCTAGGATAGTCATCACATTCTTACAGTAGAATTTAAAAAGAACATCATGATTTCTGTGAAGCAACACCTTCACATAGATTAGAAATTTTTTTTTTGGGCTTTTAAAACAGGACAAACTTATATGCTGTGCTTGTGGTGATTAGGCTTATGCTCTCCCCTTGACTGGGTGACCAAAGTGCCAGATTCACTTTTATTTCATGTCATTTACGCTTTGTTAAATCTTTTAGCAGGCCTACTGTAGTGGGAAAAAGTATTCACCCTACGGGAACGACCTAAGTGGGAACAACCAAAGCCAGGTTTTCCAACCCACTATAATAAAAATGCAAGTTGTTGATGAAAATCCAACTTGACGGTAGTGAGCAAGATAACCATCTCCAAAATCTTTGTTCTAAAGATTGGGAGGTCTCCTGAGGGAGTTTATCTATTTGCCACACCGAACGGAACCCTATCTACGAACCATAGAGTAGTTTCTCGCCGAGTCAGTATCCATACATTGTCATACTCGCAGTGCAAGGGGAGGGAAGAATCTACCCCCAAGACACTCACCATATAATTACCAAGGACCGCTTGCTCAAGGGATTCGGTATCCACTTTCGTCACTTTGAGTACGCGCCTGGCAACAACAAAAACACGAGCACCCTCTAGGGGGTGACACTGCTGTGTGAGTCAACGTAATTCAAGATGTGGGTTGTGAGTATAATGATGACCTACTTGTCCTTAAGTGTGAGTCTGTTTGATTTGTATACAATTGTTAAAACAACCCCTCAAAATCAATAAAGATCATTCATGATTTTTGAACATACACAATCTTTTCAGTTTTAAAACACTTATTCAAAATTGCTTGCCGTGTTTTCACAAATTCATTTAAATCAGATTTAAAGATCATCCTAAAAACGTCAAGTTAAAACAAATCAGAAAATCCATGTTGCGAAAGTGGAAATCCACCACGTTTGTCAAGAGAAAAATCAAAGTTACAAGGCCCAAGCAACCTCTTGGTTATAGGAATAAATTGAGAAAACAACGTTTTCTATATCAGAATCGGAAACTGTTCTTACAACATAGAACATTTATTCACCGTTATCACGATTTTGCTAGGGGTCACTCTTTAGATTATGCGGTAGAACCGCTCTATTCACGAGCCTTCTTTCAAAGAAGAGCTCTCACACAATTCCACAACCATAGTCAACGGATTCATCCTTCATATCTTTCGCAGTCCTTGATACAGTATGCCACAAGGCCAGACCGGATTCTATAATAGAGAAAATTAAAATTCTATTTTTAAGCGTTCTAGAAAACCTGTTTCAGCGCTTCTGGTCACTGTTTTAGTGCTTCTGGGAAATAGCGCTTCTAGGCACTATTTCAGCGCTTCGGGTCTATGTTTTAGCACTTCTGATAAAATAGCGCTTTGGTCACTTTTCACAGCGCTTTTGGGCTCTGTTTCAGCGCTTTTGGGAAGTAGCGCTTCTGTCATTTTGTTTAACGCCTTCATAAACTGTTTCAGCACTTTGATAAAAATAGCGCTTCAGTTACTTATTTCAGCGCTTTTGGACTCTGTTCCAGCGCTTCTGGTATCTATTTTAGCGCTTTTAAAATAGAGAGTTCAAAATTTTTAACAGTCCATTAGTTTGTCATTTTATCCACATTTTTCATCAAAAACAAATTTCTTCTTATCAGAATCACTGTCTAGGAATCAAAGTCAGAAAGGTTATACAAATTTCTAACTTATCAACTGAATCAAGATCTTGCAAATCACAAGTGTCAAAAATCAAATACACAATCAATTACTATACTAAAGTTTCTTTATCAGGATACTATCATCCTTCATCATGAAACAAAGTATAGCGATTAAACTTTCTAAATATTGTCTCATCAATAAGATAGGTCATCTTATTCGACTTTATTTAAAAAGGTTCAATTGACACTATCCTACACATAAGATCAACATTTCAGAAGAAAGGGAAAAAATTTGTATGCCAATCTTAACTAGGTCCCAAAAACAGAGATTCTTAGAACAAGAAATTTTAAAATCACAAGAAATGGCAGAGGAAAATCCTTGGAACAACTTGAACTGAAACGATAAAAACAAAATAACATCAAAGGAAATCCAAGTAGCACAACAAGATCCTAAGTTCCATATATTTATGGAAAAGATTCTAGAACAAGATATGGAGAAATATCTTTTAATGTTAGCTGAATCAGGGGAAAAACTTCCAAAAGATTTTGATGTAAACCGTTTGAAAGAAACACCGAAAATGAATGAGACTGAGATACCACAACCTACAAAAATAATAGATCCGCTTGCCGCTTTAACATCTCAAATGCAACTGTTACAACAGAAAATACAAGATATGATGCAAGGGACTACCAAGAGATATGCGATACAGGACATTTGTCCTTATCCCTTCGACGCAACAGTTGGCTTGATACCTTTTCCAAGACATCGTGAGATCCCAAAATACGATAAGTACAATCGTAGAATGGATCCAATTGATCACATTAGAGAATTCAAAATGATGAGTCTTGAGTTTGCACAAGAAGATACATATTTAATGCGACTATTCCCAAGGAGTTTGGGAGGATCCTGTATGCAATGGTTTTCGAAGTTGAAACCAGGTATTATAACTTTTGAGGAACTCGTTGACAGATTTATCTCTCAATACTCATTCAATATCCAACATGATGTTACTATCAAAGATCTTTACAATCTCAAGCAAAACAAGGGAGAAACATTCTTGTCTTTTCTCCAAAGATGGCGACCCTTGTTCGCTAGATATCCAAGGTCCATTCCTGAAGAGGAAAAGATGGAGTTGTTTCTTGAAAACTTGATGGAAGAAATGAGTTATAGATTAGAACTACAATGTCCTCCAACGTTTGAGAAAGTCATCGAAAATGGTCTTAAAATCGAAGAAGTGTTAGTCAAGAGAGGAGTTATCAAACATTTTAATGATAAAACAAACAACACAAGTAACTCCTCAAATCAATACTCTAGCGACGAGAAGCCAAAATTTTGGCAAAAGAATCGTAACACGGCTATTAACGAAACAACAAATGATCCCCAAAACATCAAACCAGTTTTTAATTTGACCGCATCCACATCAAAAAATAAAAAAAGCGAACAAAATGTCAAAACAAATACATTGCAAAACAATGAAAACATAAAACCACAGTCGTATCAAAAACCGTCAAATCGGCGAAGGTTTACACCTTTGGGCCAATCAATGGAATCGAAAATGAAGGAACTAGTTACCCGAGGCCTTCTCACTGCACGGGAAGCTAGGTTCTGGGATCCAAAAGTCAAACCATCCAAGTGGAATGACGCTGATTATTGCCACTATCATAACAATAAGGGTCACAAAACCAATGACTGTATGGAGTTGAAACATGCAGTACAAGATTTGGTGGACAACAACAAAGTGTATGTGGAAGGACCTCAAAATAACAATGTTCATTCGGCCTTCAAAGATCCTTTGCCCAATTATGACAAAGGTGCATCATCCTCCAACAACAAAGGAAATAACACCAATCATGTCTATGACACAAAAATCCTATGTCTATCTGAAGTCAAACATGATCATGCAGTTAGCAATAACATTGTTGAGAACAAAACCAATACCATTACCTCTTTGGATTTACTCCCAAGCGCGCAAAGATCTAATAATCAAATAAATATCTTAAAAATAAGAGAAAATCAAGAACATCAACCCGCCAATGTGCTAACTAGGAGAAAATCCAAAGTAATGTTGAAGGGAATTGGCACCACACATGCAATTCCACCTCCATCACATTATGATTTTATCAATCAAATGCAAAACACCCCCTGAGAAAATCAAGAACATCAACCGACAAACGTCATGACTAGGGGGCAAGCCAAGGTAGTATTAAAAGGAGTGGGATCTCAACGTGCAATTATGCCTCAATCTCATTATAATATTGTCGATCAATTGCAAAACATCCCCGCACAAATATCCATACTGGAACTCCTTAAGTTGTCACCATCACATAAAGAAGTTCTCAAACATGCGTTAGTCACCACAACCGTACTAAAGAATCTGGATGTTTATCAATTCCAAGCTATGGTGGGACACCTAACTACCCCGCATTGTCTGTCATTCTTTGAACAGGATGATGTCTCATTAAATCATCCGCATAACACCGCATTACATATCAAAGTATGTATCCATAATCATCGTGTTAAAAGAGTTCTAATAGATGGGGGAGCTGGTCTGAACATTTGCACCCTCAAATTAGTCCGTGCACTAGGATATTTCGATGACGCTATTGATGCTCGGAGGAAGATGACCATCAAAGCATATGATGATGAGGAAAGATCATCCCAAGCTTTAATTTTATTACCCATTCAGGTGGGACCTATAATAAAGCATATAGCATGTCAAGTGTTGGAAAGAGAGTTGACATACAACATACTCTTAGGACGACCCTGGATTCATGAAATGCAGGCTGTACCTTCTACATACCATCAATGCCTAAAGTTTCTAGTGAATGGAAAAGAGGTGACTATAGCTGCTGATTATAATCATCCACAACATTGTGACACCTTGAGAGTATCTCAAGACACCTTTGTCCCTCACAACAGGGACGCTTCAAGTTCATCATCATCCAAGAATGAACAAAGTCCAAGCATCACTACCTAGTGGGTGCAAAAGAAAGGTAAAGAAAAGGAAACAAGTCATGTGGAAACAAACAATCTGGATACACAAACTTCTCTATCAGACAACTTTCAAAAGAAAGTTCAGTTAACAAATAAAGGAATGGGACAGTACTCAATGGAGCAATCGCTTAACTTATCACAGTTAATGCCATCTCCTAGAAAATATGGTCAACCATCACTGATCAAACCTCCAACATCTTTACCTAGCACAATTCTTCAAGAAATATTTGTAAAATCCGGAACCATAGCAGAAGAAACAGACAATAAAGCAATCCTGGATTGGCTTTATAAGGATGAAGAAATGTCAACATCAGAGATTGGTATCAAAAATATTAGCATCAACATAGACAAATATGGAAAAGGAAAGGCTATTTTAGAAAAAATGGGATATGAAGGACAAGGACCCATTGGATTAAGAAAGAATGGAATCTCAGAACCTATCGCACCTCTCACTCTCCACACGAAACAAAAGCCAGGACTAGGATATTCTGAGGAAGAGAAACAGGAACTCAAGGAGAAGGTTGTAGAAATAATTCTTCAACTAAGAGATTGCTCTGAAACCGATTCCAATGAGTATGAATGGGATTCATTATCTGATGTATCTTTTACGGATATTCATTATGATATCATCCAACAATATATACCCACATGTGAGGAGGGCCAAGGCTCTGGGTCTAGTCCAATCGTGGGAGAGTCACTAAATATCAATGATTTAAGCGGGGACGAACAAACCTCGAGCGAACTAGACAATCTGGAAGAAAGTACCATCATGGATCTCGATATTCCAACAAACGACTATGACGATGTTGTTGTCCTCACCCTTACTTCCATTGACCGAAATCAATCCGATGATACCATGCCATTAATCCATCCAAAACTTATTGATTGGGAACCTACCGAACCATTGACTGTACCAAAATTTGCAAATGATGATGCCATTGTACATTTCCTATGTCATACCGGATCTGATACAAACGCTATCTATAATACTCATAACTATATGACTTAGCAGGAGGGTGTCAAATCTTCCAGTTGCAAAATTAACAATAGGGAAAATAGATCTAATGGTGAAAACCATTCTATGGCAGCATTAGATCTAGAAAAAATAAAAATAAAGAATGCATCCAACGGTGAAAACCTTTTCGAGGCACTGAAGGATGGAAGATTTGACACTCTCCCAGAACACTATCATGAGCGATCATTAGTTCTGGTCGAACCTACACAATCAGTGGACATTGGGACAAAAGAGAAGGTAAAAGTTCTACATCTAGCAGAATCAATGACTGATCAAGAGAGACCAGAATTTATCAATTTCTTTAAAGCAAGAAGCATCAACTTCGCTTGGACATATTCTGATATGCCAGGCTTAGATCCAAATTTGCTTATGCATCATTTGTCTTTGCCAACAGGAATTAAGCCTGTTAAACAAAAATTAAGAAAGATGCATCCTCACATTGCATTGATGGTCAAAACGGAGGTAAAGAAATTACTGGATGTTGGATTCATATGGTCTATAGATTATGCCGAATGGATATCAAATCTTGTGCCTGTTTCCAAGCCGGACAATAGCATCAGAATCTACACAGATTTCAGGGACCTCAATAAAGCATGCCCGAAGGATGATTTTCCATTACTGAATATAGACATCATTGTAGACTTGACGGCAGGGCATGCCATGTTGTCAATCATGGATGGTTTCTCAGGATACAATCAGATAAAAATAGCTCCAGAAGATCAAGAAAAGATGGCTTTTACATGTCCATGGGGAACCTTCTATTGGAACGTCATGCCATTTGGTTTAAAGAATGCAGGAGCTACATATCAAAGAGCAATGACGACAATATTCCATGATATGATGCACACCTTCATGGAGGATTACGTGGATGACATCTTGGCAAAATCTACTACTAGGGAAGGACATCTGCATATCCTAGATAAAATATTCACATGGATGGAGAAATTTAATGTCAGGTTAAATCCTAAGAAATGTGTCTTCGGGGTTACATCAGCAAAGCTGTTAGGCTACATTGTCTCAAAAAAGGGCATTGAGGTGGATCCAGCAAAAGTCAAAGAAATTATGGAGATGCCACCTCCTAGAAACATTAGCCAGCTCAGATCACTACAAGGACAACTTCAATCAATCAGAAGATTCATCTCCTAGCTGGTGGATAAAAGTCATCCTTTTAATCACCATTGCATAAACACATTGTTTTCATGTGGGATGAGAGGTGTGAAGTGACATTCAATTAGATCAAACAATATCTAATGTCACCACCTATTCTCATGCCACCAATAGAAGGAAGACCCCTCATATTGTATATTGTTACAACTGATATCTCATTGGGGGCACTTTTAGCACAAGAGGATAATAAAGGAAAAGAGCATGCCATCTACTACATCAGTAGAACTTTAAATGGCTATGAAATAAATTATACATTCATAGAAAAGTCTTGTTTAGCAGTGGTGTTTGCTACTCAAAAGCTGAGACACTACATGATGGCTCATACAATCAGGTTAATTGCAAAGATCGATCCTTTGAAATATCTACTAAGTAAAGATGCCTTAACAAGTAGACTGGCGAAATGGGTTATGCTCCTAAGTGAATTCGACATTCAATATGTAGAGAGAAAGGAAATCAAGGGACAAGCAATCGTTGAATAGCTAGCTGAAGCTCCTCTACCAGATGATCACCCAATGACAATGGAATTTCCAGATGCAGACAAAATGACAGCAATGCCTAAACAATGGATACTATATTTTGATGGATCGTATACACAACGAGGATCAGGAGCAAGGATTTTGTTCATCTCCCCCCAAGGACACACAATTCCAAAATCATATAGACTCATGTTTCAATGTACAAACAATGTGGTAGAGTATGAAGCATTGATTATTGGGGTCAAAATAGCAATTCGTTGGAAAATCACAGATTTACAGGTATATGGGGATTCTCAATTGGTTATTTACCAAGTGAATGATGAATATCAAACTAAGGATGAAAAATTGATGCCTTATAAGCAAAAAATAGATAATCTAAAAGAGTCTTTTATCAATATCAAGTTTGATCAGATTCCAAGAGCGGAGAACAAAGCTGCAGACACTATGGCTACAATTGCTTCATTACTACAATTGCCTGAGAAGCGTGTTTGTTATGAGTTTATGGTTGAACAAGTATCCTGTCCTTCCCATTATCAATCGGAATATTCTACCATATGCCATATAGAAACCATTGAACCCTCTATCTATGAAAAAACCTATGCTTACCTAAAAGATGATATTCTTCCTCCGTATCTTTCTAGGAACCAAAAATGAAACTTTATCCGCCAATCCGCCCGACATACATTAATCACAAATGTCCTTTATCGTCGAGGTCTTGATGGTACCCTACTCTGATGTCTAGAATGCAATGAATCTGAAATGACCCTACAAGAGGTTCACGAGGGTATTTGTGGCACTCACTCGAGTGGAATAACTCTTGCTAAGAAACTCCTCCGGTTGGGATATTATTGGCCATGCATGGAGAAGGAATCCTATCGATTTGTTAAGAAATTCCAAAAGTGTCAAATTCACAGCAATTTGATTCATGCACCCGCACAGGAACTACATCCCTTTACAACAACATGGCCTTTTTGTCAATGCAGCCTAGATCTGGTAGGAAAAATCAATCCATCTTCATCTAATGGACACAAGTTCATTATTACAGCTACAGAATATTTCACTAAATGGATTGAAGTAGTACCTCTTACTACCATCACTGGGAAATAGATTTCCTCCTTCATCTTGAACTACATAATATGTCGATATGGTATTCCTCAATCCATTATCACTAATAATGGACGACCTTTCAAGAATCAAGATGTCCAAGAGCTATGTGATAAGTTCCACATCCAACATCATTTTTCAACACTGTACTATCCTCAAGGGAATGGCCAAGCAGAGGCCTCAAACAAAACCATACTAAAAATCCTCAAAAAGACGGTTAACGATATTGGACGTGATTGGCATGTTCAACTCAACCTTGCACTATGGGCCTACATAACAAGTATCAAAACACCGACGGGAGCTACACCTTTTGCTTTGGTATATGGATCAGAAGCCATATTGCCCATTGAAGTTGAAATTCCATCCCTTCGTGTATCACTTAGAGGTATCATTTCCGATGAAGACTATAGGGTGTCTAGACTGTAGGAACTGGAATTGCTAGATGAACGTCGTCAACAAGCTGTTAATCATTTAACGACTTATCAACAGAGGATGTCAAGAAGTTACAATCACAGGGTAAAACCATGGGTCTTTCAGGTTGGTGACTTGGTACTAAAGGAAAACCCTAGGAATTAGCAGGACAGGGAGAAGAAAGGAAAATTTGAGCCTAATTGGCTTGGTCCTTTTGTCGTCACATCAGTGTATGGATCAGGAGCATATCACTTATCAACGTTAGAAGGGTATCTGTTTGATGAACCTATCAACAGTATTCATCTCAGAAAATTCTACGCATGAAACTCTTAGTGCACGGGGCAAACTTTTGAAAATTGTTTCCTTGGTGAAAACCTAGCAAACAGGCATCTTGGCAAACACAAAAATACAAAAAAAAAGAAAGAAAAGGGAAAAAACAAGAAAATACAAAAACACAATAGGTGTAATCAAAGCATGTGGTGAAAACCTGGAAATAGGTGTCGTATGTGATTTTAAGATCAGCTTTCCCATCTATTTGAATATATGTCAGGATCATTCGTCTGGAAGTCAGTATCAATTCATATCATATCATTCATCTGGCCATCGTTACATCCATATCAAAATCATGTCACATGGTCAAAATATCACTCCATAGCTTGGGGGCAACATCTGGATATCATTAGGGGCAATACAAACGTATCGATTTCACCAAAGGGCAACACAACAGTATGAAGAAAACTGAAAGTCAAAATCAAAGCGCAATATCATCATTGTCAGAAGGCATCAACCATCCATGTCATATCGAAAATCCAAAAACATGTCAAAAAGGTAAGTTTGAAAAAGGAAAACATTCAAAAACATAGGTCTGTGTCAGTCGAACTACATGGTCTCTGCGTGTGAAACGTAGGCAAGGCTAATTTTAAATCAGCCCTCGAGACCCCTAAGATAGGTTGTTAGGTTAGGTCTTTTTAGTCAAAAATATCGAAAATCCAAAAACATGTCAAAATTAGGAAGGATGATCTAAAATTTGAATAATGAATGGAACACTCTAAGTAAACAATGGATATTTTGTCCTTTTTGATTATCATTTCTTTGGAGTAACTCAATGATGTATTGCACTAGAGGAACAAGGAAAAAGAATGATATTTTTATCATCTGCTATATTTACGATAATCATATAAATGTGTGAATTATCGGGGGATGTGCTATGCAAATGTATCACCGATGACATTCAGAATTCACAAACTCAAATGATTCTCTTTGCCTATTTATGCAGTTCATGACATCATTTTTGAAGGTGATGATGACTTATGTATGAATTTTTTGGATGAAATGAAAAGTGAATTTGAAATTTCTATGATTGGAGAGCTGAAATTCTTTTTAGGATTGCAAATTAATCAGGTAGACAATGGAATTTTTATATCTTAGTCCAAGTATGTAAGAGAGTTACTGAAAAAGTTTTGCATGGAAGACTCAAAGCCAATCATGAAAGTAGTACTCAGGTCATCATTGGATTAACACAACCATTGACGCTTGTATTCACTTTCAATATACAATAACTGCTCTATGATGATACCAAGCACAAAAAGACTATTATAATGACATCTGTTTTGCATATCATTGCATGATTAAATTAGATTGCATTCATAAATAAATTCATTATCTGTAGAGTATTTGTTGCATAAAGGATTCCAATCAATGATTATCTAATGTACAAATAAGACCGAGTATACTTGACATAAAATCCAAAATCATCATCGGTTACCATATAGTTACAAAAGATCATCCATCATAAGATCATTCCATTAAATAAATTTTTCATCATTACATCCATCCATACATATTATCACATCACATCATATACCTATATATCATATATTCTACACATGCATTTATCATTGCATCATTGCATTAAAATAAATAATCATTTATATACACCATCATATTTAAATCATCACAAACTCATATAATAAAGGCATCCATCACATAGAAATCATGAAACCATCATCATATCACATAAAATGCATCTCATATATATATCATCAAGTGTCAAGTATACAATGAAGTCTAAAAATACATCATAAAATACATCAATGAGGATCATCAATAGCCTCTATGACCTGCTACTGCCAGAGTGAGCAAGCCCAATGGGACCTGTACCACCACCACCCCCAGAAGGACCTGGATCTCGAGAATCTCTGCGTGGAGGCTGTGTCACCCCCTCACTGACTATTCATGTGTGTGTCCGTCCAGATCTCGACGGGGCATAACTGACTCAGCGCTCGGTAGGTACTGCATCATGATATCGGCCTCGGTAGAACTCTGCCTCTCGGCCAACTCGCAGAACCTCTCTCATATAATCACCAATGGAGGTGCCATTGGCCAATCTCTGAAGGGTATCTACTGTCTCCTGTGCTCTCTCAGCAATCTGCCGAGCACTGTCTCGCTCGGCTGTCAGGGTATGAACCTGTGTCTGCATGCCGGCTAACTACCCCTATACCTGTGCTAAGGCCTGTGCGTGAGCCTATGCCTGGGCCTAAATCTGTGTCTAAGTCTGCACAAGCATACCTTGAGCCTATACCAACTGTGCCTGTAAAGTTTGGACCTGTGCCTGAAGCCCAGCTATCTGTCTCTGTTATCCGCCTGCCGACACTGTCACTGCTTGCCTCTTGCGAGGCCTACTAGACGAAGGTGCACTACTGATGTCTGGCCCTGGTCCTCTGTATCCTCCACTCCCGCCATCATTGTCATTGCTGCTGCTACTGTCTCCGCTCCTGCTCTCTGAGCTGCTGTCGGATGAGGAATCATCTCCACCCCCACTGTCAGCAGAACCCTCGGCCACATCCTCCACTACAGGTAAAGGTGCTGGCTCATCAGGAATAGTAATGCGAGGATGGGGGACTAAGGCCAAGAAAGCTACATAATCCTCTGTCACAGCTGCCTCAAAAATATCTCTTCGCATGTCCCAGGGAGGTGGCTGTAATGCTCTGTACCCCTCCACAAGAACATCATAGGACAAAGTCGGATCCCAATCAGGAACATCCATCCATCGCCTAACGTAATGAGCTACTCCCTGTGGCATGCACTGAACAATGCCATATTGTCTATATACCCGACGGAGTAAGAATCTCTCTAAAACAAATGGAGTCCGGCCAATGAGGTACACGGAATCACACAAAAACCCCAACACTGCACCATCCTCATCCCACTCCTCACAGTCAAGGTATGGGCGCCAGATAACTGTCTCCGTGTCATCAAACACTCGTCTCCAGTGCTCTAACTTGCCCATCCGGGCCTGCGTGAATCGACCACTGTATCAGAAAACATATGGTCTGCCAGCTAGTCTGTCTACAACTGGAAACAACCGAAAAATAGCGAAACGCTCCCAAACCCACACCTGTAGTAATGTCATCCCAGCAGATAGACTACGTGCATCTAAATACACCACTGAATGTAGATCATGATATAGATGTGCTAACATACACATCCCCCACGCATATTTGGTACCATGTACCATCATGCTCTCAAACGTCCTGCCCCAGCCAATGAGGAATCCCTTTGACCTGTGATTAGGGCAAAGGAATCCTCCAATGAATCCAACTAACACTGCTGGTAGTGTAGCATACGAATCTACAATCCTCTGCCATCAAATGCTAGGACCCGCTATGGTCTGATCCTGAAATACTCTGCGGAGAGCATCTTTGCTGCTGGTCCCATGAGAATCATATGTCACAATCTCCCCCATGAACGGAATGCGCAATATACGCCACACATCCTCTGGTGTGAATGTCATCTCACCGGTGGGTAGGTGAAAGGTGTTGTGGTCGCTATGCCACCTCTCATCCAACACGGTCAACAAACCTTGATTAATCCTAATCTGGGGCATATCAAGCAAACTCGTGAGGCCACACTGGCCTATCACCTGAAGCTCACCCGGTGTCAAGTGTGGTATCAAATCTGTCATCTACAGAAATCTCTCTCACATCTGGAGAGTACCTAGATCCTCCTATCAGCATAACGAAAAAATCTACAATCAGTGAACTATGTCAAGGAATCAAATGTCATTCTATTATTAGTCTATTTCAAAAGCTTTGGTATGAATTTTCGATCAAAATTCATAGGCAAACATCAAACCTCACCTATCATGAGGTTCATCAAAACATTATCTAGATCTCGCCTATCGTGAGATTTATCAGATATTGAATCATTTCCTCGCCTATCATGAGGATCATCAATAAATGGGGTTTTCTTCTCGCCTATCATGAGAGTTAGTCTTATTTAAATCATTGAATCCAACATCAAGAATGTGGATTGTCAATCATACCAATCAGAAGAATGGACATGATCGGAATTGATGAACTCAAGGTTCACTAAGTCAAATTTTCAATTATGACATGGAAGCGCTAAAATAGGCTTCCAAAGCGCTAAATCCCAAAAGCGTTATTTTATCATCCAAAAGCGCTAAAACCATGAAAGCGCTATTTCAGCACCCATAAGCGCTAAAACAGGCTTCCGAAGCGCTAAAAGTCCTGAAGCACTACTTTTTCGCATCAAAGCGCTACAATAGGCTATCAAAGCACCACTTTACCAAAAGCGCTAGAATAGACCTTGAAAGCGCTAATTCACCGACCCAAAGCGCTAGAATCCAGCTTCAAAGTGCTAATCTTTGGCTCCTAAGCGCTAAATCACCGAAAGAGCTACATTATGACATGGAAGCGCTAGAGTTTTCAACGCAAGCGCTAAAACTCAAAGCGCTAAAATACCTACCAAAAGCGCTACATCGGAATGTAAGCGCTACAGTGCAGCTTCAAAACGTTGAAACTAACCTAATTACGTCTAGGAGCTAAAAAGCATAAAAAAGAAAAATGCACGAATTACAAGGAGGTCGAGGGGTACATACCAGAGGTCCATATGCAGGTGACCATCTATGACGTTGAACGTGCTCGAATCGGTGAGTGTGGTAGGGGATAGACATCTCGCTCCACCTGGCTAAAAAGTCTTTATCACTAGGATTTTTGAATTCAAAAAGCAAATTATGACTTTGAAAATGACCTTTTGCACTATTTATAATTTTGAAAAGGTATTTTTGGTGGATTTTATTACATTTTTGATTAATTTTATCCATGAAATTAATTAAAACTCATTTGAAAGATCTATTTCGTCATCATTTTGTCAGGAGATAAATTATTTTAAAATCAAAACAGTATAAAATCATCAAAAAATCATAAATTTATGAAAATTTCAAAAAAATCATCAAATCATTAATTTATCTCCTGAGGGGGCATCTTATCATCAAATCATCTGAAAATCATGTCTGGGGTACATGGATTTATTATCATCTGAAAATCATGTCTGGGGCATACGAAAGTATTTTTTTTCATATCATCAATCTTGACAGTAGCAGCAAAATATTTCTTCGAATCAACGCGTAAACACATCACTTTGAAGAGGGGCAAAATGTATACACCTAAAAATGGTCTGGAGCATCCGATTAATTAAATACAAATTATTTAATTAATTATCCTAATTTCCTCTTCTGTTGAATAAATAGAAATATTTATTTAATATAGTTCACATTCACATTCTTCATAATTTCTTCTAAATCTCATCTTAATTAAATAAAAATAAATAAATACTTTGTTTGATTTAATTATCATATCCCTATTTCAATCTATCACATCGATTCTAAATTAATTAAATCAAAAGAAAACACTTTATTTATTAATTGCCATATTCTTCTGTCTAATTTAATAAACAACTATCTTATAGTTCGTTTTATTAAATTATTTATCTCTCTTTTGCTAATTTTAAATAAATCAAAATATTTGAATTATTGCACAAGGAATATTCCATCCATATTCTCTCAAAAATGAATTAGATTTCCTATGTCTAAACCATGTCTAATTTATGTCAAAAATATGTCAAATTAATTGATTAAAACTTCACGGGAAGTTTTGGAGACAAACTGGAGACAAATTTGGAATTTGATCTCTCAATCCTCCTCCATCAATTCTTCCTCTTCTCTTGCCTGGTGTTTTCATGGGTAGAGACAATCTCCATCTTTCTCTCAATCTCCTCAATCTCTCACCATTCAATTCTCCAGATTGAATCCAAGCCTCTCAAAGCTTTCCCTATGCATTTCTACAGCTAGGAAATCTATAAATATAGCCTCATTCAACCAAGAAAAGGATCCAGATAATCAAACTTTTGCACTCTTACTTTGTAGGAATCCAGACATCAAGTATCAAGCATCAACATTCAAGCAATCTAGTTTTCAACCATGGCTGCCTCCTATAGCTACAATTATCTATTTCATAACAACATCATGCTAGTTTAATTATTTAGCATTGCATTATCATTATCTCGTTCTTTGAATTGTCATTTTAACAGTCTTATTTGCTTATACAGTCTGAGAGCAATTTAGATTTAATAAATCTTTGGAGATAGAGAGCAATATGACGCCCTCATTTGATTACTACTTTGATTTAGTTCAATTTGTTTAATCATTGATATAATGTCGTATTAAGAAGTGTTTTGATCTCATTCACATATTCACCACTTACAAAGAGTTCTTACATTAAGCTGGGTAGAGGCAAATCAAATAACAAATTACTGTAATAAACAAATGACAATGGATAATGTTACCTTAGGTTGAAACCCTTGTCAAAGTGATGTCACACCATAAGTTTCCTTAAAGAGTTGATGATGGATGATTGGATTGCCTTGGAGACCTGCAAAAGGTTGGTCCACATAACACAATATATTGTTGTAGCTAGCATGTAAATAAGAGATTGCCTATATCTTCACAATTAGAGCATAATAGTGCATGATTTTGTCATAATAGTGCCTAGTTATTCAAATGAGAGGGAAAGCTTGTTTATATATGCATCCCAATTGATTTTCCTTGACATAGGCCAATATGGGGTTATTTTACAACACTTAAGACCGTCACTCAAAATGATAAACATTAAAATAAGACATCCTCACCCTAGTTCAGGTGATTTTAGTCCAAAATTCTTGGGATACAGGGATTTTAATGTGTTCCCAATCTGTCCCAGAAACGAACAAATTATTAATATAATTAGTTGTGTGTGTAAACTAGGTGTCAACATGGTGTGAAATTGTTAAGGGTACAATTTTACGACACCACACACACAATAAGTCAAGTGTAACCAAGGGTGTCTTCAAACCCTTTCAAGAAGGGGAAAGATGTTGCTCACTCTAATGGGGAGCCTCACATCAAACAAAAATTCTCTAGAATTTCACAACTGACGTTTATTTTATCTTCGTATCCAAAGATAATTATTCTCTCCTAGCTCTCATACTTCATTGGAAGGGTTGGAGGAGGGAGATTATACTATAAAAAAAGAAGATGTTATTCCCTAATATTTAGTTGGGTAGTTTTTCTAGAGAAGAGTTTTTCCAAAATCACTATTCCTCTCTTAAAGAGTTGGATAACGATGACATGCCTTTTGATTATTTTCAATGAATTTCATCTCCTAAAATGCTCAAGGTCTCATTGACCTCCCTAGGAAATATGTAGTGAGAGATGTTATCAAAATTGTCCTATTTTGGATTTTTTTCCTTATAGGAGGTCAAGATTACTAACTTTTTTCTTTCTACAGCATGCCATGTCATCTAGCCATCTAGTCTTTTTTCAACAATCACAATGGTGGATGTAGAGAGGTTACCTTTATCTCTTCTAGGTGGCTTCAACATGTGGTAGATTAAGGTTTTGAACTTTCCAACATCGTGATGTGGATCCTCTTAACTGTTAAAAATAATTCCTTTGGTATTAATAATATTTATCCTTCCAATGATGTTTTTGAGAGATCTTTAATATGACAATGAATTATTGATTTATGCTTGTTGCAACTTGGATAATATGTGAAGAATTTAATATTATGGAGATGGTATATGATAAAGATGGGGATTTTCTTATTTTTTGGACAACTAGTGAGAGGGAGGTGTGGTACCACATGCGTAATAAATTACGTTGGGTAGCTAGTCAAAATGAGTGGGTCTAAGCATTGAGTCAACTCCAAATTATTGCTATTTGATCCATTTGGTATCTTTTTTATCCCAATATGGGTCATCACCATAATCATTCTCATTGGTATATGCAGAATAATTTTTAGGTTGGGCCTAACATAGTCTTTAAACACCTTGATCATGCTATTATCTCTACTCAAATTTTATTCTTTTTTGCTAGTTGTTTATTTTTTATCGATCCCTTGTCGAAGGTATTTGACCATTGCCCCATAAAATTTAATATATAATGGCAAGTGGATACTCTCAAGGTTGTTAAAACTCATTCTTTTCTTAATACTTCCCTTCTAACTCATTAACCTAGGTTAGCCCATATACAAAGGGTGTCAAATTTGGAGGCTAGGTCTTCTCAAATGACTAGATGGATTGCTTAGTAGAATAGGGCTATAAGGTGTATGCAATTTCTTTACATCTATGGGTGCTAGATGGCTATTTTTGTTGATGTGCATGTGAGGATAACACCTCGTATCTCTATTAGGTTATTATGCTTGAAGTTGACCTTTTCTCTTCTTCTTTCTAGGTCAAAGTTGTTGAGCTTCACCATCAAAATTAAATTATTGATAATAATTTTTATAGAGGTGGGTGATCCCACAATATTGGTTTACAATTTTTGGGCAAACTGGACACTGAACTAATTTTTTAAAACTAAATCTTCACTTTCAGACTCCTATAGCGGCTAAACCGTGAGGAATTTGAAGATGATGCAAACTAGTGGTTTGTGAAGTTTTGTCTATAGATTCTAAATATATTTTTTTCAAAAAATTTAGAATCATATTGCACTTCTTTTCCCATCTCCTTTGAAAACTAGCTTTTAAAAAAAACAACATTTTTAAGGAGTGACGCTCACCGTATACAACATAACTTTTTTGTATGAAGGATAAAATTCTTTTTTTTTTTGAATTTAGATTTTTAACTACAATATCTAGCACTTTCATTTGGTTTCATAGTGTTTTATTAAATATTTTTTCCTTAATCAAGTTTCGAAGTCAAACCAATTACAATTGAAACATAGGCAAACTGTATACAACATAACTTTTTTTGTTTTAATGGATCAAGGACATTAATACCTAGCTTGGACATATTTTTTAAAATTTTATTTTGAGAATATTATATTTTTCCACATGTGCATAACAAAGAGCTTGATTTTCGGTGAAAAACCTATGTTTAATAAAACTAAAAAACACATACATAATAAAACCAAAACATATTAAAATTATATTCATTGGATAGCTAGTTTTGAGGACTACCATGATCATTTGAAATAAATTTTAAATTAATTCATTTGATCCCCCAAAAGGTAAATAAGAAGTGATCTTTTATCAACATTTTGATAGGTGTAAAGGAGACTTCGTTGTAGGTATGGTTTAAAACTAGTGGGGTTATATAAAAGGGGGTTTGATCTAAGGTGGTTTGATCAAATCCTCTTCAATTGAAATAATTAAAATGGATATTTTTAAGGCTTAAATCATTATATTTTTTAAAAATATGTGGTTTTAGCAAAATCAGAATCTCCCAGAAATTGTAAACCTAGGTTGGCCCATATTCAAAGGGTGTCAAATTTGGAGGCTAGGCCTTCTCAAATGACTAGATGGATTGCTTGGTAGAATAGGGCCATAAGGTGTACGCACTTTCTTCACATATATGGGAACTAGATGGCTATTTTTGTCGATGTGCATGTGAGGATAACACCTTGTATCTCTATTAGGTTACTATGCTTGAAGTTCACCTTTTCTCTTCATCTTTGTAGGTCAAAGTTATTGAGCTTCACCATCAAAACAAAATCATTGATAATAACTTTCTAGAGGTGCTCAAATCAAAGATAGATTACATTGGCTGAAAGTAGGGACAAATCTTCTAAAGATAATGGCCATGCCTTGTAAGAATTCATTAAGGTTGTTCCTTGTTGGATTTCCTCCTTTTCCTCCTCTCGATGAACCTTTTGTGAATAATTGCTCTCTATTCCCGATCTTTAGGAAGTAGATTTACTATGACTAATGATAAGCCCCTATGTGTGATGTTTTTCTTTGTTAATTTTATAAAACTCTTTGAATCTTTGTTAGGGGGGACTTGCATAAGGTTTATTTTGAAGCCTATCAATCTAAGTCCTTAGGAAAGGTTATAAATAAAAGAAATATTATATTTGTACCTAAATTTGAGGGTATAGATGATATTTTTAATTGACGACCAATCGCCTTGCTCAATGTCTCTAATAAAATGTGACAAATTCTTAGCCTTTAAGCTATGTCATCTTCTTCTTCAAATTGTGTGATCTAAATAGACTAGCTTTATCAAATATATATACATATTGGATAATGTTATTTTAGTTTGGGAAGCCATGGAATGGACTTGACAATCTCATGAACAAGCTCTTTTCTTCAAAAAAAATAATTCTAAGGCATATGATAATATTGAATTTCACTTTATCCTTGCAATGTTATATGCCTTAGGATTTGGACCTCAATTCATTCAATCTATTTGTATGCTTTTTTTTATGTCTATATTTTTCTTATTATCAATTGCTTAGCAATTTAGTGTGTTTGGGCTCTTTTGATTTACTCATCAAGGTTGCCCTTGAGCTCCAACTTTG